>CP136065.1:61848498-62008064 GCA_032622095.1 Siphonodentalium dalli | reverse complement strand
CCTAATTCCCCAGTTAATATTAGCAGTGTTATCTTCATTCTCTGATAATACAATGCACAGGAATATCACTTGTTTTAGTGATAAATCCGTCAAAATTTCATAGGCAAAAAATCTTACAAAAAGCTATAACAAGATCAATTTAACTGGAAATGGAATAAAATTTTTCCAAGAGTAACGCTGTCAGTTGTTATTGATCAGCTTCGATTTATATAAAGCAATAGGATGAATGTGGCATTATATGGCATACTGCATATAAAAATGTGCTGTAGAAACAGTTTTCACTAATTGCTTTCTTATTTGTCTTCAGACAAGGGGACATAAACTTAAACATTAATTTAAAAAAAAAACTAAAATAATCTGTACATTATTCAAAGCATACACTTGTCATGAATGGATATTTTTAGGTATCAGAAAGCTATCTCCCCAAACATTATAATCAAAGAACAGACGTGCTTTCAATAAGTTGTAATACATATTCGTAATCATTTCGTAAAATACTATCTGTCACTGTATGATTGATTGGCGGCTACATCGATTGGTGGCATTCCGATTGAGTTGAGATAAAAAGCTAACCTTCTATTGGAGGACATAACAGGATTCACAAATGGAACCATATTTGCAGTTATATCACATCAGTATACAGTAATGCCCTAAGTAATCAACTCCATAACCACAGCAGAATTATGGGTAACTTTTCAGGATTTAGTCGGAAATATGGCTTGTTGCCATTCATCGGAAAGCTCTCACAAGCCATATTTCCGACTAAATCCTGAAAAGTTACCCATAATTCTGCTGTGGTTATGGAGATGATTACTTAGGGCATTACTGTACCTACTATCTAACAATTTACACAGTTATGTGTGTTAGCTCCTGCTAATTATTGATAGAAACAGGCCCACATGGAAAACACTTAAATAAATCTAAAGATAAACAATCTGATTAATCTCCCAATGCAGCTGTCCCCTCTGACTTGATGGCAAGCCTGAGTTTAGTATGCCTGTCATGCAGAATTTAGTGATGCTATCCAGCATATTGGGCTAGCATCCCCAAATTCAACACTCTGGGGGCCTTTTTCTGCTTTGGCCTCATCTGCTGTGGGAGACATCGACCAGTGTTCGCGCTGTCGGTAGCCAAATTAGCCAATGGCTAATATTTTTCGAATTTGGCTAATAAAAATTTCATTTGGCTAAACTTTTGGCTAAACTTTTTTTGAACCCAAATGGAGACTGATAGCATGGAGCCAGAAAGCTAATTAATAAAAGCGCTCAATAGATCGACATTCAAGACGAAGTTAGGTGACGAAAGTATTTTATTATTGTCGTACTTATGAAATATCGTACAAAGGGAAACCCGATCGACAACTCTATCAACCAAGCGATCATAAAGTGATATGCAATCATCTTTAGTTTTCACAAGACGGACAAACAAAGACGCATGGACATTAAACCGACCGTGGTTGAATTATGACAATGTGAAGAAAGCAATGTTTTGTAAAGTGCATTGACGCCGGTATATAAGCAATTTGTTCGTAACATGTGCAGGCTGTTTTAATCTGGAGAAAGATTACGTCACTCTGCACGAAGCAGCAAAAGGTCATTATTAATTTTTACATTTAATCCCCTAATCCCCCAGTCAGCCCATTGTCTGTCTGGTCACTCACGGCGCGCCTGCACAATGCATGTTTATGATGACATTGTATTTATGATGGTCGAGGTTTATGAGCACCAAGTGTAAGACAATAGCTTAATCAGCCAAATCTGAATCACGACAGATATTTTGTGGCTATTTGTCGTCAATACCGATACAGTCAAAATAATATGCATGCTTTTATGACAGATTGTAATTTGATAATGGCGTAACAATATTAAGTTATTAGTTTCCAGATATCACTTAGATATTTTCGCAAGGATAACTATTTAATGATTTAAAAATAGATATTGATATAAAACAAAAAAATTATGACATTAAGAAGGACAATACCGGGTTACCCCCCCCCCCCCCCCCCCCCCCCCCCCCCCCCCCCAAAATCACTCTTTCACATAAAGATTAATAAATTTTTAATAAATGATATATATAAAAATACTTGTAGTTCATCAAAATTATTTAAACTATTGTGTATTTTACCTTTATCTGTTAGTTTTTACGTTTTAGTCATTAATTGTGAACCGACCAGAAAACGATGATTTAATTTGACCAAAGTTGTTTTTAATTTGGCCAAAAAAACATTTGGCTGAAGTTTTTTTCATTTGGCTAATAAAATTTTCATTTGGCTAAACTTTTGGCTAAAGTTTTTTTCGGTCCAGCGCGAACACTGACATCGACTCAGATTGAAGTTTCCAAATGGTGAATATTGTGATGTACACCCATTGGGAACCTCGATTATGTAATGTGTCGTCTGACAATTTGGGGATATAGAGAAACTAAACTAAAAAAGAAATAGAATCTATGTGAAGAAGTTTCTATGAAATTTAGTAATAAAGAAATATTCCAGAGAAGATGAGTGCTAAGCAGAATGAGGTCCGCAGAAGGTGAATTTAGTGATGTTAACCTGCTATGCGGGATAGTTTCACTAAAATCACCCTTTGGGTTGTAGTTATATTGTTATTTTTCATGTTGTTACTTAAGAAATGAATGTAGTGGGTGTATGTTATTGTGGGATGTGTCTATGTGGTCCACAGCTCCACATCCCCAATAGCACACAACCACTACATTCATTTCTTATATTTATATAGCTTTTTATGATTTATTCCCATAAAAAAGTTCATTCCTATATATTTTAACAAAATCTGCTGAGACTAGCCCATGCAGCATATTAAGTCAGCCCAATATAAGATTTCTTAGCACTTAGTAACCATAACGTGATCAATATAATTTACTGGCTTCAGATGCAATTCGGCTGAACTTTTAAAAACCCAATTATTCCGCTGACGCCTTTTAGTGATTAGGTCAACAATTTGTTACTTCGTGTTTGTACGTGTTACGGTCTGTGTGTTATTGCGGTATGAAACAGGTGACCCAATTGGCGGTTGACCAATCACCAAACAGGATTTAGTGTAACACAGCAGACTATGTAAATATTTACTTGTATGTGTTTCTCTTTTGTCATTATGTAAAGTGTTATCACAGTACCAACGTGCTTTCTAATAGCGATTAAATCTACCTACAGACCTGCAAATTTCATAATTTTGCATAGCCTATTTTTCATTCGCATAGTTTGTGCCTTGGTAACCCATAGGTTACAAGAAGGGTTACACAAACTGTTATATCACTATTACTGCTATTATTACCAAGCAAAGAGTATAATTGAAGTAATATAATTTGAAATGTCCATTTTTTGGGACAATGACCTGTTTTTCTGTCGCATCATTATCGCATCTCCAGGCGAACTGAATGGTCATTTGCAGGCCTGATCAATCTGTTTGCTAATTTCTGATGTAGACAGAGATATCTGATATTTGTATTAATGTGTTCCTCACCTTTAAGTGAAATTCTGTTGAAGAAGGGATAACTAGATGCCTTATCTTGCCTCATCTGAATCCCAGAGGTAATATTGTCAGCGTTATCTTCATTCTCTGATAATGCTCTATGATATATGCTGTCTGTGCAGGGGATTTCCCCAAGAGGGATAACTCCAATAATTGCCTGTGTCTTGTCATTAACTTAGACCAAATGAATAAAATAGTTTGTTTCTCAGGGAATTTCATTTTGTTTCAAAGTGATGAGAGAGGCCGGTATTTGTATTTATTATTTAAAGTGATGAGAGAGGCAGATATTTGTATTTATTATTTATAGTGATGAGAGAGGCAGATATTTGTATTTATTATTTATGTGATGAGAGAGGCAGATATTTGTATTTATTTATAGTGATGAGAGAGCCAGATATTTGTATTTATTATTTATAGTGATGAGAGAGGCAGATATTTGTATTTATTATTTATAGTGATGAGAGAGGCAGATATTTGTATTTATTATTTATGGCGTTTTTTTGTGAGGAGGAAGGTATTTAGGCGACACCAATTTTTAAGTCTGGTTTACGAACATGTGGGGAGAAAAAAAGTAGATGCAGGAGGGGAAAAAATAAAAATAAATGTCCCCCCCAATTTATATCAAGTAAATCGTGGAATTTGACATCAATTTTACAAATATTGTGAAAAATTTTTTTTAATGAAATTCTTAACCAAACAAGACATTTCTTGTCATGAAATACATGAAAATATGGATCTGTAAATGATCATAAGCAGAACCGGATGCGACAGCACATGAAAATCAGTACGCGTGTAAAAACATTTGGGAGAATTTTTTTTTTTTTTTTTTCATGAAATGGAAAAAAAGTTGTAGGATGTGTTCGTAAACCAGACTTAAAAATTTGTGTCGCCTTATCCTGTAAATATTTATTTGAGTCCAATTTTCGGCAAGGTAATAATTATTGGCAATATACGGAATCAGAACTGCTGGCCATCATGTTTACCATATCAGGTTTTTTATATGTCTGTTTTTTTTTTTTTTAAATATGACACATATTATTTTATTGGTCTGTCCATCCGTCTATCAGGAGCTGTCTGTCCATCTGTACGCTTTTGGTTTCCAGATAATAACTTTAGATAGTTTCAACAGAATGGAATGAAAATACAGGTCAAGTTCGAGTTGAGGTTGCGCCCGCCAATTTTCACCAGAGTACTTTGTGGCTCTTTTTGTTGGAATTTGCACTCAATTTTCATTTCCGTTGATAACTTTAGTAAGTCTGAACTGAATAGAATGAAATTTGGTATGTGAGTTTACAAACCCAAATATAGGTCAAGTTCTAAATTTGGGTTCCGCCAGCCAAATTTTTACCAAAGTTATGGCCCATTTAATTTCTCTAAGAAACGTACTATTTTGTATATTGGGACTTGTCATAGACTATAACTCACTGAATAGATTCTAACCTGGGGGATTATTGGTTTTACATTGGCTACCCTGTGGAACTTTACCCCTTGTCATCTGCAGAATTAATTTCATTTGGAAGCATTAGATCCATCAGTGTCTTTTTATCCCCCCCCCAGACTGGACTATTAAGGATAGTGGCTAGCTTATCTATGAGGGTCATTATAGATGGACATGTTGAGTAACATTGAACCTGTCTACTGTTGTGGGTGACCAACAGGGAATTCTTGGATTCATGACCTGTAGAGATTATTTTGATGGAGTAGAATTGTTTTGGTGCCAGCTTAGCATTATGGCCTCACCACAGATACTGCACGCCTGACAATATGGTTCAAAACACTTGCAGAATAAGTTCCTCAGGTGGTGAATTAGTGATGCTACCAACCCACAGCAGGCTAGTTTTAGTTTAGTTTCTCTATATCCCAAATTGGCAGAGGACACAATGTATAATCGAGGTGCCCATTGGATGTACTTCACCATCTGGGAAAGTAAATCTGAGTTTAGGTCTCCCATAGCAGATGAGGCCATGCATACAGAATGAGGCCCGCCTAGGATAAATTTGGTACCCTAGCCTGCCGTGCTGGGTAGCATTACTAAATTCAGCCTCTTGGGACCTCATTCTGCTAAAGTCTGACACCATATTTTCAGATCTGATACACTGTATCTGTGGTACGTCCTTAGTAACCAAATCATTTAGCTATCAAAACCAAACTTCTGGGAATCTTAAGTTCTGCTTATGTCTCAACAGCTAAGGGAGACCTAGGATCAGATTGAAATTGCTCAGTTGAAGTTCACACATTAGTCACCTTGATTATGCAGTTTAGCTTCTGCAAATTAGGGGATATAGAAACTGAACAGATGGGAAAAGTAACTAAAAACAATGTTAATTTGAGACTATAGGTACTTTCCAGAAGATAAGGCCTAAGCATAATGAGGTCCCTGGAGGGTGATTTTAGTGATGCTAGCATGCTGTGCGGGGTAGTGTCACTAAATTCACCCTCTGGGGACCTCAGTCTGCAAATGACAGACATACTATATGCAGGCTTTGGTAGGATTATCCCTGACACGGTAACATGATGAGTGATTGATTAACCCTTTACCCAACAGAACGGCCCTGTGCCAATGCATTCTCTTATATATGCGAGTCGACCATAGGTCGCCTCGCATATATAAGAGAATGCATTGGCTTAACACATTACAAATTATAAAATTCTTAAAGAATGTAAGAAATGAAAGTGTCAATGACACTGTAGCTCAACTTAGGTAGGGGAATAATTTAATGGTTGACAGTAAATGGAGGAATAGGAAAGGTGCTAATTGAAATGTCTAACCTGCGCCAAAGGATTTAGTGATGCAAAGAGTAAGATACAAGATGGCTGCTGGTGGCCATTTTTTTTGACCAATTGACCCCAAAAGGACTCGTTCCCATCTACGTATAATTGTTAACATCCATGACAAATTTTATGAAGATCTGACCAAAGCTACGACCTACAAATTTCATAATGATCAGACGAACAGTACGACCTGTAGACCGCGCCAATGGATTGAATTTTGAAATCCAATATGGCCGCTGGCAGCCATGTTATTTGGCCGAATGACCCCACAATGATTTGTTCCCATCTACATGTCAATGTCAACATTCATGACAAATTTCATAAAGATTAGACCAAAGGTACAACTCGTTCCCATCTACATGTCAGTGTTAACATCCATGACAAATTTAATAAAGATCAGACCAAAGGTATGACCTGTAGCCCACGCCAAAGGATTTAGTCATGCAAAGAGTAAAATGCTGGTGGCCATGTTTTTTGACCGAATGACCCCAAAACGACTCGTTCCCATCTACATGTCATTGTTATAATTCATGACAAATTTCATGACCATCTGACCAAAGCTACGACCTGTAGCCCACACCAAAGGATTTAGTCATGCAAAGAGTAAAATCCAAGATGGCTGCTGGCGGCCATGTTTTTTGACCGAATGACCCCAAAACGACTCGATCCCATCTACATGTCATTATTAACATCAATGACAAATTTCATGATGATCAGACGAACAGTACGACCTGTAGCCCGCGCCAATGGATTGAATCTTGAAATCCAAGATGGCTGCCAGCGGCCATGTTTTTTGGCCGAATGACCCCAAAATGACTCGTTCCCATCTACATGTCAATGTCAACATTCATGACAAATTTCATAAAGATCAGACCAAAGGTACGACCTGTAGCCCGCACCCAACGATTTAGTCATGCAAATAGTAAAATCCAAGATGGCTGCTGGCGGCCATGTTTTTCGGCCGAACGACCCCAAAATCCCTCGTTCCCATCTACATGTCATTGTTAACATCCATGACAAATTTCATGATGTTCCGATCAAAGCTACGACCTGTAGCCCGCGCCAAAGGATTTAGTCATGCAAAGAGTAAAATCCAATATGGCTGCTGGCGGCCATGTTTATTGGCCGAACGACCCCAAAATGACTCGTTCCCATCTACATGTCAATATTAACATCCATGACAAATTTCCATGATGATCAGACGAACAGTACGACCTGTAGGCCGCGCCAATGGATTGAATTTTGAAATCTAAGATGGCCGCCAGCGGCCATGTTTTTTGGCCGAATGACCCCACAATGATTCGTTCCCATCTACATGTCAATGTCAACATTCATGACAAATTTCATAAAGATTAGACCAAAGGTACAACCTGTAGCCCGCGCCAAAAGATTTAGTCATGCAAAGAGTAAAATCCAAGATGGCTGCTGGCGGCCATGTTTTTTGGCCGAACGACACCAAAATCACTCGTTCCCATCTACATGTCATTATTAACATCAATGACAAATTTCATGATGATCAGGGGAACAGTACGATCTGTAGCCCGCGCCAATGGATTGAATCTTGAAATCCAAGATGGCTGCCAGCGGCCATGTTTTTTGGCCGAATGACCCCAAAATGACTCGTTCCCATCTACATGTCAATGTCAACATTCATGACAAATTTCATAAAGATCAGACCAAAGGTACGACCTGTAGCCCGGGCCAAAGGATTTAGTCATGCAAAGAGTAAAATCCAAGATGGCTGCTGGCGGCCATGTTATTCTGCCGAACGACCCCAAAATCCCTCGTTCCCATCTACATGTCATTGTTAACATCCATGACAAATTTCATGATGTTCCGATCAAAGCTACGACCTGTAGCCCGCGCCAAAGGATTTAGTCATGCAAAGAGTAAAATCCAATATGGCTGCTGGCGGCCATGTTTATTGGCCGAACAACCCCAAAATGACTCGTTCCCATCTACATGTCAATATTAACATCCATGACAAATTTCATGATTATCAGACGAACAGTACGACCTGTAGCCCGCGCCAACGGATTGAATTTTGAAATCTAAGATGGCCGCCAGCGGCCATGTTTTTTGGCCGAATGACCCCACAATGATTCGTTCCCATCTACATGTCAATGTCAACATTCATGACAAATTTCATAAAGATTAGACCAAAGGTACAACCTGTAGCCCGCGCCAAAGGATTTAGTCATGCAAAGAGTAAAATCCAAGATGGCTGCTGGCGGTCATGTTTTTTGGCCGAACGACACCAAAATCACTCGTTCCCATCTACATGTCATTATTAACATCAATGACAAATTTCATGATGATCAGGGGAACAGTACGATCTGTAGCCCGCGCCAATGGATTGAATCTTGAAATCCAAGATGGCTGCCAGCGGCCATGTTTTTTGGCCGAATGACCCCAAAATGACTCGTTCCCATCTACATGTAAATGTCAACATTCATGACAAATTTCATAAAGATCAGACCAAAGGTACGACCTGTAGCCCGGGCCAAAGGATTTAGTCATGCAAAGAGTAAAATCCAAGATAGCTGCTGGCGGCCATGTTTTTCAGCCGAACGACCCCAAAATCCCTCGTTCCCATCTACATGTCATTGTTAACATCCATGACAAATTTCATAAACTTCCGATCGAAGCTACGACCTGTAGCCCGCGCCAAAGGATTTAGTCATGCAAAGAGTAAAATCCAAGATGGCTGCTGGCGGCCATGTTTTATGGCCGAACAACCCCAAAATGACTCGTTCCCATCTACATGTCAATATTAACATCCATGACAAATTTCATGATGATCAGACGAACAGTACGACCTGTAGCCCGCGCCAATGGATTGAATTTTGAAATCTAAGATGGCCGCCAGCTGCCATGTTTTTTGGCCGAATGACCCCACAATGATTCGTTCCCATCTACATGTCAATGTCAACATTCATGACAAATTTCATAAAGATTAGACCAAAGGTACGACCTGTAGCCCGGGCCAAAGGATTTAGTCATGCAAAGAGTAAAATCCAAGATGGCTGCTGGCGGCCATGTTTTTTGGCCGAACAACTCCAAAATCACTCGTTCCCATCTACATGACAGTGTTAACATCCATGACAAATTTCATAAACTTCCGACCAAAACAACGACCTGTAGCCCGCGCCAAAGGATTTAGTCATGCAAAGAGTAAAATCCAAGATGGCTGCTGGCGGCCATGTTTATTGGCCGAACAACCCCAAAATGACTCGTTCCCATCTACATGTCAATATTAACATCCATGACAAATTTCATGATGATCAGACGAACAGTACGACCTGTAGCCCGCGCCAATGGATTGAATTTTGAAATCTAAGATGGCCGCCAGCGGCCATGTTTTTTGGCCGAATGACCCCACAATGATTCGTTCCCATCTACATGTCAATGTCAACATTCATGACAAATTTCATAAAGATTAGACCAAAGGTACAACCTGTAGCCCGCGCCAAAAGATTTAGTCATGCAAAGAGTAAAATCCAAGATGGCTGCTGGCGGCCATTTTTTTTGGCCGAACGACACCAAAATCACTCGTTCCCATCTACATGTCATTATTAACATCAATGACAAATTTCATGATGATCAGGGGAACAGTACGATCTGTAGCCCGCGCCAATGGATTGAATCTTGAAATCCAAGATGGCTGCCAGCGGCCATGTTTTTTGGCCGAATGACCCCAAAATGACTCGTTCCCATCTACATGTCAATGTCAACATTCATGACAAATTTCATAAAGATCAGACCAAAGGTACGACCTGTAGCCCGGGCCAAAGGATTTAGTCATGCAAAGAGTAAAATCCAAGATGGCTGCTGGCGGCCATGTTATTCTGCCGAACGACCCCAAAATCCCTCGTTCCCATCTACATGTCATTGTTAACATCCATGACAAATTTCATGATGTTCCGATCGAAGCTACGACCTGTAGCCCGCGCCAAAGGATTTAGTCATGCAAAGAGTAAAATCCAATATGGCTGCTGGCGGCCATGTTTATTGGCCGAACAACCCCAAAATGACTCGTTCCCATCTACATGTCAATATTAACATCCATGACAAATTTCATGATGATCAGACGAACAGTACGACCTGTAGCCCGCGCCAATGGATTGAATTTTGAAATCTAAGATGGCCGCCAGCGGCCATGTTTTTTGGCCGAATGACCCCACAATGATTCGTTCCCATCTACATGTCAATGTCAACATTCATGACAAATTTCATAAAGATTAGACCAAAGGTACAACCTGTAGCCCGCGCCAAAGGATTTAGTCATGCAAAGAGTAAAATCCAAGATGGCTGCTGGCGGCCATGTTTTTTGGCCGAACGACACCAAAATCACTCGTTCCCATCTACATGTCATTATTAACATCAATGACAAATTTCATGATGATCAGGGGAACAGTACGATCTGTAGCCCGCGCCAATGGATTGAATCTTGAAATCCAAGATGGCTGCCAGCGGCCATGTTTTTTGGCCGAATGACCCCAAAATGACTCGTTCCCATCTACATGTAAATGTCAACATTCATGACAAATTTCATAAAGATCAGACCAAAGGTACGACCTGTAGCCCGGGCCAAAGGATTTAGTCATGCAAAGAGTAAAATCCAAGATAGCTGCTGGCGGCCATGTTTTTCAGCCGAACGACCCCAAAATCCCTCGTTCCCATCTACATGTCATTGTTAACATCCATGACAAATTTCATAAACTTCCGATCGAAGCTACGACCTGTAGCCCGCGCCAAAGGATTTAGTCATGCAAAGAGTAAAATCCAAGATGGCTGCTGGCGGCCATGTTTATTGGCCGAACAACCCCAAAATGACTCGTTCCCATCTACATGTCAATATTAACATCCATGACAAATTTCATGATGATCAGACGAACAGTACGACCTGTAGCCCGCGCCAATGGATTGAATTTTGAAATCTAAGATGGCCGCCAGCGGCCATGTTTTTTGGCCGAATGACCCCACAATGATTCGTTCCCATCTACATGTCAATGTCAACATTCATGACAAATTTCATAAAGATTAGACCAAAGGTACAACCTGTAGCCCGCGCCAAAGGATTTAGTCATGCAAAGAGTAAAATCCAAGATGGCTGCTGGCGGCCATGTTTTTTGGCCGAACAACTCCAAAATCACTCGTTCCCATCTACATGACAGTGTTAACATCCATGACAAATTTCATAAACTTCCGATCAAAACAACGACCTGTAGCCCGCGCCAAAGGATTTAGTCATGCAAAGAGTAAAATCCAAGATGGCTGCTGGCAGCCATGTTTTTTGGCCGAACGACCCCAAAATCACTCGTTCCCATCTACATGTCAATATTAACATCAATGACAAATTTCATGATGATCAGAAGAACAGTACGACCTGTAGGCCGCGCCAATGGATTGAATCTTGAAATCCAAGATGGCTGCCAGCGGCCATGTTTTTTGGCCGAATGACCCCAAAATGACTCGTTCCCATCTACATGTCAATGTCAACATTCATGACAAATTTCATAAAGATTAGACCAAAGGTACAACCTGTAGCCCACGCCAAAGGATTTAGTCATGCAAAGAGTAAAATCCAAGATGGCTGCTGGCGGCCATGTTTTTTGGCCGAACGACACCAAAATCACTCGTTCCCATCTACATGTCATTATTAACATCAATGACAAATTTCATGATGATCAGGGGAACAGTACGATCTGTAGCCCGCGCCAATGGATTGAATCTTGAAATCCAAGATGGCTGCCAGCGGCCATGTTTTTTGGCCGAATGACCCCAAAATGACTCGTTCCCATCTACATGTAAATGTCAACATTCATGACAAATTTCATAAAGATCAGACCAAAGGTACGACCTGTAGCCCGGGCCAAAGGATTTAGTCATGCAAAGAGTAAAATCCAAGATAGCTGCTGGCGGTCATGTTTTTCAGCCGAACGACCCCAAAATCCCTCGTTCCCATCTACATGTCATTGTTAACATCCATGACAAATTTCATAAACTTCCGATCGAAGCTACGACCTGTAGCCCGCGCCAAAGGATTTAGTCATGCAAAGAGTAAAATCCAAGATGGCTGCTGGCGGCCATGTTTATTGGCCGAACAACCCCAAAATGACTCGTTCCCATCTACATGTCAATATTAACATCCATGACAAATTTCATGATGATCAGACGAACAGTACGACCTGTAGCCCGCGCCAATGGATTGAATTTTGAAATCTAAGATGGCCGCCAGCGGCCATGTTTTTTGGCCGAATGACCCCACAATGATTCGTTCCCATCTACATGTCAATGTCAACATTCATGACAAATTTCATAAAGATTAGACCAAAGGTACAACCTGTAGCCCGCGCCAAAGGATTTAGTCATGCAAAGAGTAAAATCCAAGATGGCTGCTGGCGGCCATGTTTTTTGGCCGAACAACTCCAAAATCACTCGTTCCCATCTACATGACAGTGTTAACATCCATGACAAATTTCATAAACTTCCGACCAAAACAACGACCTGTAGCCCGCGCCAAAGGATTTAGTCATGCAAAGAGTAAAATCCAAGATGGCTGCTGGCAGCCATGTTTTTTGGCCGAACGACCCCAAAATCACTCGTTCCCATCTACATGTCAATATTAACATCAATGACAAATTTCATGATGATCAGAAGAACAGTACGACCTGTAGGCCGCGCCAATGGATTGAATCTTGAAATCCAAGATGGCTGCCAGCGGCCATGTTTTTTGGCTGAATGACCCCAAAATGACTCGTTCCCATCTACATGTCAATGTCAACATTCATGACAAATTTGATGAAGATCAGACCAAAGGTACAACCTGTAGCCCGCGCCAAAGGAAATTGTTGACGGACACACGCACACACGGACACACGGACGACGGACGCCAAACCATGGCAATAGCTCAAACTTACAAAAGTAAGTTGAGCTAAAAATGGTAAAAAGTGTTTTTTAGGCCAATGCATTCTCTTATATATGCGAGGCGACCTATGGTCGACTCGCATATATAAGATAATGTATTGGCACAGGGCATAACTGTAACTATCACAATGTGGTCAAGGAGCCGGTTCTAATGATATCCATATTTGTATGGTTCTATTGAGACAGACCGAAGATATTTTAGGCTGTTGAAGCTTTATTTGGCCGTTTTTGGCCGGTTTGTTGGGTAAAGGGTTAATGTTCTCTGGTTATGTAACAATTCCATTGTTTCTGCTTTGCTAGGCTTTATCACCTAGTCAACTTTCTGCTGCTTTCGATTGCTCTTTCCAATGTTATAGAATTTAAATTGAGAATAAATTTAATTTGTGAGGCGCGAATCCATCAAAGTCTCTAGTCTCCCAACGCGGACTCGACTAATGGAACTGAGGCTTTGCGTCACGAGTTCTAAATGTGAATTAAGAGGTTCTCTCCCCATCATTATTCCTGAATTTACCGTCTCCTGACCAAGTCTTGAAATAGTGTGCCTGTCATTTGCAGAATGAGGTCCCCAGAGGGTGAATTTAGTGACGCTACCCCGCATAGTGGGCTAGCATCACTAAATCCACCCTCTGGGAACCTCATTCTGCTGAGGCCTAAGCAGAATGAGGTTCCCAGAGGGTGAATTTAGTGATGCTAGCCCATTCTGCAAATGACAGGCACACTATTTCAAGACTTGTCCCCTGACTAAGTCTTGAAATAATGTCTGTCATTTGTAGAATGAGGTCCAATTTATGAGGATGCATTGGCACAGGGTTTTCACAAAATTTCAGGAAGCTCCAGTCATGGAAGGGTTAAAGTCTCCTGGGACTAATGGTGGTGTCGCTCTAACTGTGAATTAAGGGACTTCCTGTAGTTATTCCTGAATTTTCCCTCCCTTGACTCAACAAGGAAACTTTATCAGAAATCCGGCCTCATATCTTTTAGTGTTATGATGCGTCTAATAACACAGCATGTAAGAGCTTAGTTTAATGATATCCATGTCAAAGCCGGAACTTTATTATTAATTTAATTAGAATTTAATTATGTAGTGTTGACAGTGATAAATATGGGTGATAAGGGTGGTTATAGCAATTTTGTCAACATGAACAGACACATTTAAATGGAACTATAGTTGTTCTTGTAGGTGTCTTTACTTCCCATTTGGTTGTGATAAGTAAATCAATATTATTAATTTTTTTTAACCCCAGCCATATCAAGATCGTTTTTCCTTGCTAAAATAGATCTCAAATTTGTCGCAATTCTATACTAAATTTATCAACCTCGTCCTCTAAATTTGATTGATACATTTTGTACAGGATTACAACTCATTAGAGATCCTCTGTCTTGTCAGGAAGGCTATGGAAAGTGTGGCACACACAATAGTGTACATTAAAGCTTAATCTTATTATTGTACACAAATACTGCAAAAATACCATAACCCTTTCTATACTAAATGGATTTTCCCATTCAGTTATAACAGTATACATTGGAATGGTCTATTCATCTGGAAGGTGTTTTATGAAAATGAAGCAGGCAGATAACACAAAGTGCAGGAAGAGTTCAATTTATTGGAGGGAAATGTTCAGATAATAAAATTCAACAAACAACCTAATATGGTCGTTTGTTGAACTTTATTTATTTGTGTTAATTTTAAGCAATTAATCAATTGATCAATTTACCCTTCTGTAGGTGATAAGCCTAGTTTTATGACCCAGGAAGCAGAAATCCATCAATGCCTATGATTTCTCACTGAATCCACCAATGGAATTGGTATCTGAGGTCTGAGTGAATTTAAATAAAAGCCTTTCCTGTCATTAATCCTGAGTTTCCATTCCCTTCAATCAAAACAGACACTTGATACCTGCCATGCAGGAAGTCCATGAAAAGTGTGGCATCGCACATCCAGCAGGGCACATTAAAAGCTCAATCCTAGGGTTGTACACCAGTTGTCAATGCTTCTATATCCTAACACAAAATAATAAAAAGAGGATGAGTAAGATTCATTAAGTTATACTAAATAGATTCTCACGCCCAGTTATAAAATATACATTAGAATGGTACAGTAATGCCCCAAGTAATCGACTCTTTAACCCTTTAGCGTTCAGAACACCCCAGAGCGCCCTGCCGTGTAGCGTCCATAAAGCCCTAGAGCGCCCTGCCGCGTAGCGTCCATAGAGCCCCAGAGAGCCCGGAGTTTTGCGTTTTTTTCAGTCATAGTTTACAACAAAACTATTGCATTATAACACAACAAATTGCTTTCATTGTTAATGTAAATAATAAAATATATGTTACATTATTAATTGTTAAGTTTTTGTGGGGTTTTGTGGCAGATTTTGTACAATTTAATCAATAGTTGTCAATAAAATCGCAATAAAACGAAAAGTGGAATGCGGCGGTGCTATTTTTTGAAGTCGACTAGAGAAATCAGCGTACTCGGGTAACTGTGTACGGTCGTCTAACTGACATTTATTTATTTTCGAACTTTATTTTTATTTCCAATAAAATATTCACTTGACTTGTTTATGTTTTTATATCATATGCATCCAAATATAAAACAATCACTACCATTAATTTGACTAACGAAGCTACGGTAAGAGCAAGACGACATGCTGATGTTAGTTTTTGTTACTAAGGACGCCGTGTTTGTTCTTACTGCTGTGTAGGCCTATTCCCAAATAAAACTGTTTCCAATTATTATTTTATTTTTCCTAATTCTTCACATGATCATATTGACAATATTATATTTTTTATAGAGTGTATAAAATGTATAGAATAGCAATGCGAGGAACTAATTAGAAGCTTCCAGCAAACAGCGCGTTCGCGTTTACCAATTTCTGAACACGTGGCTTCCATCCAAGCTGGGCGCGAATTTCAATCTTATAGTTATCAATAATTTTTCAAGAGATATTTATCATTAATCGAACAAAATTGCACTATTAGTATGTCCTTTGTTACAAGTTGAACATAGGCCAAACAATATATCGATTACCGGTAGTTTAACTGTGTACACACCTTGTGTTTTGGCACTAACTGTGATATACATTGCATCATCATTACATCAAGGTCAAGGTAACGCCTGGTGTCTCAATGTGATTTATTTTTAGTATATTTCGTCATCCTTATTCAATACGATGTCTTGCTAACTATTATTTAGTTTGGCATCTCATATATTCACGAAGAGAAAAGCACTGTTATCGACCTTAATGGCTATTCAATCTTTTTCAAATGACAATATGTGATGGACATGATCTACGCATGTAAATGTGACAAGATATATCGTAATAAACTGGGTCAAGTTCGAAGTACGTACTCATTACGTTCGTGAGGTACACAGAAGGAGTTGTTGTCAGCGCTGAATATATAGTTCTTGTGATATATATTTCAATTCCGACATATTAAACATTATATTGTTACTGAATAGCATTTCAACTTCTAACCTATAATTTAAAAAATTGAAATTTTAGTCTATTAATGCTGTTTTTATGTCTTTTTTTATACATGACACACGGAGTAATTGTCCAAGTATTTACGTCGACGTTGCATCTTATTTTTGTACCCTCACGATCATGGCTTGTGTTTTGTTTACATTGGTTACTATCTGTGATCACGTGTCAACAACAGTTAATCAGATTTTTACAATGCTGAATAAATTTCACAATGCATTTCACATTTTATTGAATTTCGTTGGTACATTATTAAATGCAAATAAATAGAAGTTGGTTAACACTTTGCTAGTGATTGTGGAAAAGTGAAGGTAATTCTGGAAATCGAGGTACAACGTCAAACTTCATACAAAATCTTCGCGGTGTTTTTGTTGATAAAATATTGGGGATAATTTTATTAAACGATGTCAAAGTATGGTACGCATTCATATGGACATGAACTAGAGTGATTGGTGCACATGTAGATGTGAAAATTTAAAGGAATGCACGCGTAAAACGATCTCATTATTTTATTAGTAAGTGATTGCCAACAGTAAAGAAAGTACGGCAACTGTGTTTCCTTGCCGTCTTACGTAATACACAACTCAATCGACGACGTTTTCTGTTTTGCAAATTTATATATGCAATATATAATGGGGGATAATTTTGTTTAACGATGTCAAATTATGGTACGCATTCATGTGGACATGAACTAGAGTGATTGGTGCACATGTAGATGTGAAAATTTAAAGGAATGCACTGCAAAACGATCTCATTTGTTTTATTTGAAAGTGATTGCTAACAGTAAAGAAATTATGGCGACTGTGTTGTCTCACGCAGTACCGTACACAACCAGATCTCCGGATGTTTTTGTTTTGCAATATTTCTGTTGATAAATTGAACACAATAATACGATAAATTTTCGGAAATTACCAGCTGAAATGACAGCAATAAAATTCAGAATCTGATACATTTCAATGTGAAATTGATTTTAATTCTATGCAACGAATCAGGGTCAAGAAAAATCCGGAAAGATACCTACCAACTCCATAGTGTCTCCTTGTTCTCCATCGCCAGATGGAATATATGATCAAACAAATCATCTTACCTGCTCTTCCCATACTAAGGATGTAGTATGAATTAAATAAAAACAAATTGCCAATGGGGGGGGGGGGGGGACTTGACTTTCATAAATATGAAAATCAATTGTTACCAATTAATTCAAATAAAATAAACCATCCTTGCAGATAAACAAGAGCCACCATAAGATTTAATAATACATTTTTTCCTATAACTTTGACGTTACCAGAAAGTTATGTTGGCTGGGGTGACGACGTTCTCTCCTATCAGTATTGGTGTGGGTAATGACGTTACACATATTACTGTTGGGTAAAGGGTTAACCACAGCAGAATTATGGGTAACTTTTCAGGATTTAGTCGGAAATATGGCTTGTTGCCATTCATCGGAAAGCTCTTGGAGAGAGCTTTCCGATGAATGGCAACAAGCCATAGTTCCGACTAAATCCTGAAAAGTTACCCATACTTCTGCTGTGGTTAAGGGGTCGATTACTTAGGGCATTACTGTATATTGTTCATTTGGAGGGTGTTTTAGCAGATGCCACACTGGATGCCAGACAAATAAAAACATAATAGAAGTTCAGAAGGATTCTTATACATTGGTTAGCAGTTGTGGGAAATGTTTAGATATTAAGTTCAACAAACATGAACTTATTATCTGAACATTTCCTAAAGGAACTTCTCGTCCATGAGTATATACTAGTATAGAAAGGGTTAATATTGAATTGCAATTAAGAAGTAAATTTCACATGATTTTACAATGTTATAGTTTGTATATAACCCACATCAGTTTATACATCCACATCAGTTCATACAACCCACATTAGTTCATGCAACCCACATCACTTTATACAACCCACATCAGTTCCTACAAACCACATTAGTTTGTATAACCCACATCAGTTTATACAAGTCACATTAGTTTGCACAACCCACATCAGTTGGGACGGACCATACAGCAGCATCCCTTAATGTTGTATTCAATTCATGATTGGATCAAGCTTTAGTACATCTGTACCTGTATTCTATTTTGTTTATTAGTCACATAGCCCCTGACAATAAGTTTTGAGAAATTGGTTATTGCAGCATACTGAGAGAAGTTTTCCGGTAATGGACCACGTCAGTTCTTACCACCCACATCAGTTTTATGGAGGTCCACACAGCAGCATCCTTTCATATTCCGGTACTAATTCATTTGTCAATCAAGCTTTAGTACATATGTGCCCAATATTTATGGTGTTCATTTAATACGCCCATATAGCCCACATCAGTTCTTACAACTCACATCAGTTTTTTGGATGGCCACATAGCAGCATGCCTTCAGACTACGAGTATTAATTCATGAGTAGATCACTTTAATACATATACATGTATCTGGTTCTATTCTGTTCATAGTCAAGTTCCACATGTACCAAGTTCTATTTTGTAAATAAGTCCTTTACTCACACTGTTAACAGGGGCGCCGGAAGCATCCAAGGGCAGGGGGGGGCAGAGCCTACAAAAAGGGCACTTTTCCCAGCTTTTCCGCAAAAAAGGGCATTTTCTCCGCAAACTCAGGAAAATAACCATAAATTCATTGTGTCAAAAATCCCTATTTTAATGGTATTTGTCGGTTTTTATGGCCGTTTTGTGATAAAATTGACAAAAAATTAATATTCCTTGTGAAATTGGTGGTATTTGGACCAAAAACACATTTTGCTATAAAAACACGAGATTAAACACACAAAAAGCATTTTCTGTCTCCAGAAAAAGGGCAAGTCCTGCCCCCGCTCGGCCCCCTTGGTCAAGGGCAGGGGGTCCTCTGCCCCCCCCCCCCTCTTCCGGCGCCCCTGACTGTTAAGTTATGTTTAGTAAATGCTTGAGAGTCCTGTGGGCCATGTGTATAGCATGTTATCTAAACATAGACATCAAGCTGTGTACAATGTGTATTTCTTGCCCTGACTTGTGATGGAGTTTTCATAAATTAGTTAACTTTCCTTTGAGTTAATTGTTGATGATGTCTTGGCACATGTTTGAGCAGCACGGCTCACTGCCAGAAACCCTGAGAAAGTGCATCACATGCCAGCGACCAATCAGATTTCGCCTTACCAATACCAACATCAAAGGATCCGAAACCCTGGGATTAATAAATTTTAATTCTGTAGATATTGCTAACAACAAACGAAAGAAAATAGTAGCAACATGAAACCTCAGCATGGAATTCAAAGTGTGTTTCGAGTCTGGAAATAGTGTGTCTATCATTTACAATATGAGGTCACAAGTGGGCTAGCATCACCAAATTCACCCTCTGGGGACCTCATTCTGCTTAGGCATTATCTGCTATGGGAGACCTAGGATCTGATTGAAGTTTCCCAGTTGAATTTGGTGATATTCACCCATTAGTCACCTCGATTATGCATTTTATCTTCTGCAAATCAGGGGATATAGAAACTGAACAGAAGGGGAAAAGTAACTAAAAACAATGTTAATTTGAGATACTTCCCAGAAGATGATGCCTAAGGCATCGGGTCAGAATGAGGTCCCCTGAGAGTGAATTTAGTGATGCTAGCCTGCTGTGCATGATAGCATCTCTAAATTCACCCTCTGGGGACCTCATTCTGTAAATGACCAACACACTATTTCCAGGCTTGAGGGGCATGAAATCTCAGCATGGAATCATAATGTGTGTTTCGACATGATTTTTCACAAATTTGTTTTGAATAATAGCGTCTTTGTCATGTGTTTACTATGCTGGTATGGTGCCATTTTATACGTTTTATAGCGGGCATGTGATATGAATGGAATATATTATGGATACCAAAATAACAGGCCTCAGTTGTAAGTGTGTGTACATCATTACAGGTACCTTATAATTAAGACCCCGCTCAGGTGTTCAAATCTCTTTACAAAAGCAACTCAGGTGTGCAGTGATGATTTATATAGAGGACTACTGTCAATAGTAATGGGATAATACTTCTTGATATTCTCATGAAATTCGGATGTGCTGTTACAACTATGTTTGTGTTTTAAATGTGGCGATATTTACTCCTTTGATGTTTAGGTAGGTATGTTCAAGCTTATAGTTTACTACAAATGTTTCACAAGTTATCTGGCACAAATTATTTCATATACTCTTGCTGGCACTTCAAGTAATTACAAACACCTTAGATAATCTGGCTATTAATATCTAAAGAAATCTTGCTTTTGATAACTTTCTTGTGGTTTTTGAGTGGAAGATTTGGGTGAAGTAGCAGGGTGTGTGGGAGGGGGGGGGGGGGGGGGCGATATCCGTGAAACCTTGGATGTTTCACAGAAAAAAATTAAATTTTTACTAACTTACTAACATGAAATTGTTATAAAGTGTTATAAAGCTGTGAAAACTTGTTCTCTTCCAGTCTAAAACACATTCTCTATTCTGACTTCACTGATGCTTCAAATTGTTTATAAGTAAATCCTCGAAGACACGACTGCACCTCAGACATAATGGATTTTCTTTGCTTAACATTTATTGTCAATTTCTCTTCCCCACTAGCTAAATTTCCAAAGTACAAGTTAATGATTTTTCCTGTACACACTGCAGTACAGGCATCCAAATGTTTATGGGGGGGGGGGGCTGAAACCTTTTATACCTTGCATATACACAGAAATATAACAAAATAGATTCAATTTAACCTTAGATATGTATAATTAGGGCAGAAATATGAAACAATACTGTAATTATTTGCTTGAGATTTTTGGCGATGTTAGTAGAATGCTACCTTCCTCCAGTTTGCTTAGCTACTGAAAAAACGGCACCACAACATCACCCTTCTATGATCCAATTAGTATTATGTAACACAAGAGCCCATTTATAAAAACTCTAGCTGATGTGCCTGACTAGTCTGGGCAATTTAGGGATTTCATTGTGATCGCCTCTGTCTGGGCAGAATATACAGCGTCTGGACTTGCTTGTGGACATTGCAAAATTGAGTCTGATGGGGAATTGCGAGTTTGAAATGATTGCCTAATTGACAATGAGAGATTGATCTGCAAATTCAAAGTGACAATGTTGAACAATACTGAGAAAACAAAGTTGAAAAGTATCAGGAGAAAAAAAAATACTATTGTTCGATCTGTCCAGAAACATGCCTATATGAGCGTATATGAGCAAGGTCAAGGACACGGTCAGGTCGTACGTGAGATTGAACCTGCCCATATTCCCGGGATCAAAGTAGGCCTACATACCAAATTTGAGTCGAATCAGTCGAATCTACAACACAAAGGTTCCAAAATATATAGTAGATTATAGTAAGTAAGAACACCATCATAATCAGTAAATGTACTTTAAATTATGCTGTTGGGATATGCATTCTGGTACATGAGAGAGAGAAGTCACTTCTCCCTAAGACAAAATGAGGGAGAAGTGGCACATTTTTAGGGAGACGTTGTCACCCTCTAGGCTGGTCCATGACTCATGTTCGTGCTTATACACCTAGTTCACTTCTATTTGTATCATTATTATTATTATTATTAAAAAGGACACTGCTTCAATTTCAACCATTGTCCATGACCATTTGTGTTAGCAAAAATAAAATATAAGAAATAAAATCTGCCATTCCGCCCATTTTTCTGAAAAAGTTAGATGTAAACCAAGCAATTTATTTACATAAGCCTTGTCAATCAGAAGATGATTGAATAAGTTTAGGAATGCAGTGTATGCTCTTTATTAAGATCCCTTTCAAGATATTGAGGTTAAATAATGAAAGATAAATAAAACTCTGAGTATCAATATTACAGAGTAATAATTTCATTAAATCTTTGTACCTGCAGACAAGCTTACCTGGCAGGTAACGACTGTAAACAAACGAGCTGGACAGGTGTGTATCACCTGTCTGTCTGTCTATGCTTACCTGGGTATGTTAAAAGTGTGATGTCGGGTAAATTATAGCAACATTTGAAGTGGATGAATTTCTACAGAGTATCTTTCTTCTCTTTCAGAATATGGGACGTAACATGGAAAATGGTGTAAGGTAAGTCAACCTTAAATTTTTTTTTATTTAAACATATTTTTATTAGTATAATGCATAAATAATACATAACATATAAGGGATTGGAGGACAAGTTCTTTGAAACTTAGATGGACCTCCGCTCCCTACAGATCATACATGAAACATAAATATAACAATTAATTTTGGATTTATATCAGGTTTTGGTAGGGCGGGTAGAATATATATATTGTGAGTGTGTGAGTATAAGATATTACATGGGGTATTAAGTATAATTATACATACATATGACTAGTATGCCAACTGGCAGCATATCTAATATATATTTTGGGACTTCTGTCTGTTTGTGTGTTAGCTATGGCCGGGAAAACTGCCGGACGGATTTAGCCCAAACTTCCTATCTATGGGTAAAAACCAACATGAAGTGTCATCGCATTGCTTTTGAGAAGCTCCGGGCACTCATTCTCCATTCCCACTGCCGCCGTCTTGGAATTGTGGGGGTTAATCGCGTGATAGTTAAAGAGCGTTCGTATCCGTGGTGTCGTTGATAAAGAGCGTTTAGACACTGTTAAACCCTCTCTTCGATAATTGCCTAATACAATTAAAGCGTGGAGTCTTGTCCATTTTCCCATGAAAAATCGAATTCTACGACCACCGGGTTCGAGATATGTTATTATTTCCGACATCGTCATTTTTGTCACTCGAAATGGCTTTAGCTGCTTTGTTTTGGGCGGGTCAAAACCGTAAAATCGTTACCCCGACCTGACCTTGACCTTCAAAATGGTCAATTCAAGGTCAAATCGGGTAAAACGCACGGATTTCAACGAAACCTTCAAAATGGTCAATTCAAGGTCAAATCGGGTAAAACGCACGGATTTCGATGAAATTTTATACCTAGGGGTACTTTTTTTCAGGGGACTTTTCGACGGGTCAAATCGTGATCCCGACCAGACCTTGACCTTCAAAATGGTCAATTCAAGGTCAAATCGGGTAAAACGGACAGATTTCGACGAAATTTTATACCTAGGGCTACTTTTGTCTGGGGAGTGTTTTGGACGGGTCAAATCGTTACCCTGACCTGACCTGACCTTGACCTTCAAAATGGTCAATTCAAGGTCAAAACCCGGACAAAGTCGGGTCACCTGCTAGTATATGTATAAAGGTGGGGAAAGCGTTAGTTGGTGTGTTTGGGAAATAGAAAGGGATCGTTTTAGTCAACCCTAATTACCACTTAATCACCCCTGGTTAAGTTGTCCTGCTAATTTTCTATGATCATGGTTCACGCTGTCATAGGCCAATTTGACCAATAACCCATTATTTTACAAAATTGCCAAAAAAACACAATCTTTTTTACCCAAAAATCGGAAATCTAATTCAAAAACCCAAATTGATTTGTAACGGGAGCGACATGATGATAGCTAGATAGCATCCAATCTTGGAAGCAACCTATTTAATGTCATCAGTGCAGATGTTCTCAGTTGGTTGATAGTTAATCGTAGACCATTCTTCCATGGAGTGACTTCAAATCAGATACGCCCTTGGAACGATCTTGGGTCGGCTTTGAAAACTCGAGAGAAGGAGGCTTTTTGTTGACACACTGAAGATCTTAGGTCCTGATGCACATAATATCCTCTCAAGGGAGACATCAATATCCATTTTATCAGTGGATTGGCAAGCAAGCTTCACTGGAAATCTCACTGTCCGGAATCGATCTCAGCCCAGCCTGAGTTTAATGTGCCTGTCATTTGCAGAATGAGGTCCCCAGAGGGTGAATTTAGTGATGCTATCCCTCATAGCGAGCTAGCATCACCAAATTAACCCTCTTGTGGACCTCATTCTGAAGTTTAAGTTCCCAATTGGTGAATATTGTGATGTACACCCATTGGGAACCTCGATTATCCAATGTGTTGTCTTCCAATTTGGGGATATAGCAGCTGGATATAGAGAAACTAAACGAAAAAATAAATAGAATCTAAGTGAAGAAGTTTCTATAGAAATG
This sequence comes from Siphonodentalium dalli, assembly GCA_032622095.1. Lineage (NCBI taxonomy): Eukaryota > Metazoa > Mollusca > Scaphopoda > Gadilida > Siphonodentaliidae > Siphonodentalium > Siphonodentalium dalli. Next base: position 61,983,379 of record CP136065.1, on the reverse strand, counting down.
TGAAAATAAAGATTCTTTCCAGAGAAGATGTGGCCTTAGCAGAATGAGGTCCCCAGATGGTGAATTTAGTGATGCTAGACCTCTTGCACTAAATTCACCCTCTGGGCACCTCATTTGCAAATAACAGGCACACAAATCTCAGACTTGATCTCAGCCTAATAGGAAAAAATCTAGAGAGTTAGGCATTGTGTTCGATTGAATTGGTTGAATTGATTTGTCGTCACATTGGCTTTAGAGCGGTCTGTTTGAGGAGAATTATGAGTATCCAATAGTAAATATATCTCTCCCTAAACCATATTGATTTTATAAAAAGTGAAGAAAATTAACTCTTTGATTATATAATGCACCTGTTGACTTCCATGTGATTATAATGCACCTGTTGACCTCCGTGACATCTGGCAGGTGATTATATAAGCACCAGCTTTTGATATCAGCAGGTGCCTGTAATGCGATCAGATGGTTAGGTGCATGTAATGTAATTTGATTACACCCACTTCATATTCTATAGAACCCCCCCTGTGACTCAGATGGTTAGGTGCATGTAATGTGTGATTACACCCACTTCATATTCTATAGAACTCCCCCTCTCCCCATGTGACTCAGTTGGTTAGATGCATGTAATGTGATGTGATTACTCCAACTTCATATTATATAAAACTCCCTCTCCCCCTGTGACTCAGATTGTTAGGTGCATGTAATGTAATGTGATTACACCCACTTCATATTCTATAGAACTCCCCCTCTCTCCCTGTGACTCAGATGGTTAGATCATGTAATGTGATTTACACCCACTTCATATTCATTGAACCCTGTGACTGTTGGTTAGGTGCAGGTAATGTGTGTGATTACACCCACTTCATAGTCTCTAGAACTCCCCCTCTCCCCATGTGACTCAGTAGGTTAGATGCATGTAATGTGATGTGATTACGCCAACTTCATATTCTATAGATCTCCCCCTCTTCCCCCTGTGACTCAGGTGGTTAGGTGCATGTAATGGGTGTGATTACACCCACTTCATATTCTATAGAACTCCCTCTCCCCATGTGACTCAGATGGTTAGGTGCATGTAATGGGTGTGATTACACCCACTTCATATTCTATAGAACTCCCTCTCCCCATGTGACTCAGTTGGTTAGGTGTATGTAATGTAATGTGATTACACCCACTTTATATTCTATAGATCTCCCCCTCTCCCCCTGTGACTCCATTTGTTAGGTGCATGTAATGTAATTACACCCACTTCATGTTCTACAGAACTCCCCCAGTGACTCAGTTGGTTATGTGAATGTAATGTAATTACACCCACTTCATATTCAACAGAAATATGCCCTCAGGTCATTGCTTAGACTTCAAAAAGCTAATATAGTTATTGGATAATTACATCAATTTGGGGATGTTTTCCTGTCCTATCTCGGACACCGACCCTTCCAACACAAGTTTTTTCCAAGGGTAATTGGAGACACTCCCCCAATCTTTCATGATTACACCTGCTTCGTGTCCTATAGAACTGTCACACTTAGGTTCCGAAAAGCAAGTTATTTATAGAATAATTACATTAAGTGGGAAAAGTCAGATGAGAACAGAAATTTGGTTGGCAACATGCGACATTCAACCTGCAAATAGAGTGTCTGTCATTTGCAGAATGAGGCCCCCAGAGGGTGAATTTAGTGACGCTATATCCCACATGGTGGCTAGCATCACCAAATTCAACTTCTGGAAACCTCATTCTGCTTAGGCCTCAACTGCTATGGAAGACCTAGGATCAGATTGAAGACGTTCACCCATTAGTCAACTTGATTATGCATTTTATCTTCTGCAAAGGGGATATTCAAACTTCCCAGAAGGGAAATAGTAACTAAAAACAATGTTAATTTGAGACTATAGATACTTCCCAGATGATGAGGCCTAAGCAGAGTGAGGTACCCAGAGGGTGAATTTGGTGGTGTTTGTCCACTGTGTGGGATAGCATCACTAAACTCATCCTCTGGGGACCTCATTCTCCAAATGACAGACACACTATTGCAGGCTTGGCAACATGGGACATTGCAGAATCTTCCCTATAAAATACCAAATAATCAATATTTCTAACTCCTAATGCATTTTCAGCGTGTTATTCTTTTCTAAATTTTTCTTTGTATGGAACATTTGGCTGTCCTTCATGAATCTGTCTGGGTTACAGTTAATGTGTTGTCGAATCCACACTCGTGTTGATACAGTAATGCCCTAAATAATCAACTCCTTAACCTCAGCAGAATTATGGGTAATTTTTCAGGATTTAGTCCGAAATATGGCTTGTTGCCATCATCGGAAAGCTCTCAGTTAGCCATTGTTATTAACACATGTTGGCATTGTCGCACGTCAATCAAAAGCGCCTTATTTCAAATCAGACTGGGTGCATGTTGACTGTAATGAAACCTTGCTAGTTTTAATAAGACTGATCCCAGGTCTCCCATATCAGTTGAGACCTAAGTGTCCCCTGTCTGTACTCACATATAGCAGACAGTGTGACATGTTACATCCGTACTCAGTACAGACTTATAGGAGGGTATCACCCCCCCTTTTAGGTACGCGGGATTCAGGGTGTTTTGAAGCCGTACGCGGGATTCATACCCCCGAATTAACTGGTATTCGGGTTCAAGCAAAACATCTTGGACGCAGGTTTTGATGGCGAAAAGTAATATTTTGTGCTAGTTATCTGTGTGAATGGGTGGGTATAATAGCTTCTTGGGCGTATTCGACCACCGTGCCATCATAAACATGCTAAAAATGCTTGACGCCAGTCTAGATGCTAGGATTTTGCGATTTTCTTGTTCAGATTACAAAATTTTCGCACACGGGCCGAACCATGGTCGGCCCGGTGTGTCATTGTCTCTCCCCTGTGGCCAATACAAAAAATGCTAATAAGTTTAACAATATTTTACTACATTTGGTCAAACTTGTGGTCATCAGTTGGAGAATTTTCCAACCTGAAGGGGAGTATGAGGTTTGAAATTTCCAACACTATAGGAAAGCTTTAGTTGAGGCCAGTCTGGATGCTAGGATTTACGATTTTCTTGTTCAAATTTCAAAATTTTCTCACACCGGGCCGAACAACGATGGTCAGCTCGGTGTGTCGTGGTCTCTTGCCCGTAGCCGTGTGCATGTGTATGGAGTTAGACCACTAGATGTTAGGATTTATGCAATGTTTCAGGTTAAAATATCTGAATTTTCTCATACCGGGAATATAGAATCATGGTTTATGAAGATATAGGATATTAGGCCTAAACACTGAGGTGCAAGGAGGGGGGGGGGGGGGGGGGGGGGGGGGGGGGTGCAAATGGAATTATGCAAAACTTGTGTTCGGTCTGATTATGACTCAAGGAGCAGGGGGTTGCAGTTGGAATTTCCCAAGGTGGACACCCCCCAATGGAAACCCTCTAGCCACGTCCCTGGTCATAAAGTATCATTAATGGTATCATAACGGCCTCATAACGCGACCGGCATCATAATGTGTCTATGTAACTTCTATGTATTATTTCTTAACTTGTATTCAGGATTCACCCCCCAAAATTAACTCGTATTCAGGATTCACCCCCCAAAATTAACTCGTATTCAGGATTCAGGGGGGAGGGGGGTGTTAAACCCTCTTATAGCACTCAGTGTGACATTTTACATCTGTAATGACGCAGTACAGACATATAACAGCCAAGAGGTTAGTCAGTTGAAACCAAGCAACTACTCATCAAGTATTCAGGGAACCACAATTAAAATGGGTCAGTGACCTCTCCTATATGTAGCTAAGCTCTTAACCCTTTCATGACTGCATGGAACTTCCTGGAATTTTGCGACAAACCCTGTGCCAATGCATTCTCTTATATATGCGAGTCTCCCACAGGGAGCCTCGCATATATAATTGAATACATTGGCCTAACATTATTTACTTTGACCTTGTAAGCCAGCGCATTCTCTTATATATGTGAGGCTCCCTATGGGAGACTCGATTATATAAGAGAATGCACTGTCACAGGATCTTTAATGCTGCACCAGCACAGCTCCCATCATGAAAGGGTTAAGGACTCCGGAACATTAACTCTGAGTAATGTTCCTGATAACTGAGCATCATCAATCCCTCATTACATAATCTGTTAATAGATACCTTGAGATCATACTGCACACAAAATTAAATCTGGGGGGAAAAAAATCCCTTTGATTTGGAATATTACGAGACTTGAGTCTGAACGGCAGACTGATGTTGATCGGTAATTTAGGGAAGATGATGAAACACATATGGCTGTCATAGACGATATCTGATGGATTAAGAAACCCAATCGACAGACTCGTCTGGCTATATCTTGGCTGAAATATCAAAGATTGGCTGATTAAATGTCATGTGATAACGGGTTATTCCGATCCATTGTACTTAATATACACAGATCCATACCTCCGTACTGGCAGTACATGTACTGTCTTTATCTCGGAACATTGGGTACAATCTGGCCTCCGAATATGGTGCTGGACATTTGCAGAATGAGGTCCCCAGAGGGTGAAGTTAGTTAGCTACCCCTTACAGCGGGCTAACATCACTAAATTCACCATCTGGGGACCTCATTCTGCTTAGACTTCATCTTCTCTGGAAAGTATCTTTATGATCAAATTAAAAAAAAAATTTAGTTTCTATAGAAAGTTTTTTTTTTAGTTTAGTTATCCCCAAATTTACAGCCGACACAATGCATAATTGAGGTGCCCAATGGGTGCACATCACCATATATATTCACCATCTGGGAACTTAAATCTTGAGTCTAGGTCTACCGTAGCAGATGAGGCCATGCAGAATGATGTCCTTGGAGGATGAATTTGGTTACGCTAACCCGCCAGTGCATTCTCTTATATATGTGAGTCTCCCATATAAGAGAATGCTCTGGCTTACAAGTTAAGGAAAATATTGTTAGCAATATATTTTTTTATATATGCAATGCTCCCTCTGGGAGACACGCATATAAGATAATGCCTTGGCTCTGGGATTTTGCAAAATTTGAGGAAGCTCCAGTTATGGAAGTGTTATAGCCATCAGTCAAGGGTAAGGGGGGGGGGGTAGAGCCCCTGCATGCCACACAGTTCCACTGCCCCTATCTGATTATGAATCATGCCCTACTAAAGTAACTACAAGAAGACATTATAGTGTCATACTGGTTAGTGTCATTTGAGGTCACCCTGATAGAATCAATGATTCATTGTTACTTTAGTTCTAAAACACCATTAATCTTATGGGACAGAGTCAAGTCCTTCTGATGTTATAGAATCACAACTTGTCTAGACCTGGCATATTGTCGTTAATCTTCCAGTCACAATAAATCTTATTGGTCTCTTATTTTAATTAGATAAGAACTTACCCCCAAATTGTCCAATTGATTTTGTCTGCACAATTGACCCCTGGTAAAGAATCATTCAGCCCAACTGCTATAAAACAAATTATTGCTTCAATCTGAGACCAAGCTATTTGCAGATTTGGTTATGATATGAGGGGTAATAAATTTGAACAAGAAATAGATTGTCATTCTATACTTAGGATTGTGACCATAAAACAATTCTCAAATTAACACTTGGAATCCAGCTCAGAGGCTTTGTCAGTTGAGCATTGGATTGTATGTACAGTAATGCCCTAAATAATCTACTCCTTAACCACAGCAGAATTACGGGTAATTTTTCAGGATTTAGTCAGAAATATGGCTTGTTGCCATTCATCGGAAAGCTCTATGAGAGCTATATTATTTAGGGCATTACTGTACATTAGCCATTAATCGGAAAGCTCTCACAGAGCTTTCCAATGAATGGCAACAAACCATATTTCCGACTAAATCCTGAAAAATTACCTATAATTCTGCTGTGGTTAAGGAGTCGATTAATTAGGGCATTACTGTAATTCTTGGATAAGATTGTATATATCCCAATAACTTCTTCACCCTTTTCACTAATTAATCATTGACAAGTAGTTATCCCTGTTCAGATAAAAGTTCAACAAATGTTATTATCTGAACATTTCCCACCAAAAAATATGAATACTTCTGCACTTGTATTATCTTTTCATCATACTGTTGTCTGCTATTTTTTTCTTGAACATGTATCCCTCCAAATGTATATTAGACCATTCCAATATTTACTTTTATAACTGGTTGGCAGAATCCATTTAGTATAGAAAGGGTTAATATGTGTTTAATAAGTAGATACTACTCAGCTTGCCATACTGACAAGCCTTGAAATAGTGAGCCTGTCATTTGCAGAATGAGGTTCACAGAGGGTGAATTTAGTGATGCTACCCCGCATAGCAGGCTAGCATCACCAAATTCACCCTCTGGGAACCTCATTCTGCTGAGGTGTAAGCAGAATGAGGTCCCCAGAGGGTGAATTTGGTGATGCTATGCGGGGTAGCATCACTAAATTCACCCTCTGGGGACCTCATTCTGCAAATGATAGACACCCTATTTCAAGGCTTGCATATTGAGTATCCGAGCATGTTCTGATGAAATTTCAATTTCATCTCTCTTGTGTTTTACTTTATGTAATTTTCTGAGTTTTACAATTTTCTGAACTAAATCATTAGCACATCGTTCCCTTTGGTAAGAAAGTTTGTTTGCTAAGTTACAATTTTTTTTGTAATATTTTGTAACTACATGTAGTACATTTTAATTAAATTCAAGTTTAAAGATTACTATTTTCAACAAAATGTGTAATAATATAAGCTTTCCCCTAGATGGTTGTATGGAGCGAAAAATAGCTACTTAAAGGCCCACTTAAATTTTGAATCCCAAGATAACATTATATACAACATATTCCATATTATATACCATTTGAAAGCGGAAGCTCCAAAACATTGTATTGTCAACTTATCCAGTTGATTAAACTGTGAACATGTCGTTTTGACTTTCTAAAATTAAGTGGGCCTTTAATTAAGTAATTGATGTTGATTTTGTTGTGTTCCATAGAGTATGGATGCAAGTTGGTCTGACATTTTGTGTGGAACTTGAAAGCTTTCCTCACATAAAAATATCTGACCATCTTGCATGAATATTCTCTATGGAACACAACAAAATCAACATCAATTACTTATATTTACACTCAACCGAGTCACCTGGCAGATTAAAAGAGAATTTAGCACCAATTGCCAACATTATTCTCGTAGCTCTTTGCAAGTTACTTCTGCACAATAAACAAGTTGGGGTCTATGTACGATGTCACGTGACGTAATTTCGACGAACCAACATCCTGCATTCATGTTCCACAGCTCAAATCCATGTGTTAGTATAAATCTATGAGTATTCAGTTTTCAGTGGTTAAAAGGAACCAATTTATCACTTAGCAGGCATATTTTCATTTAATACCATAATTAATTTAAAGATTCATGGCATAGAGCTCTGGAATGCACTTCAACGAAACTTATGGTGCCATAACTTCTGATCAATTCTATTTAGAATTATAGTTTGTAAGGCTATAGCTATTTAATAGCCTGGTTTACCTACAAATCCATAATTCAACCCTTTCTATACTGAATGGATTCTCCCATTCAATTATAAATATATGCATTGGAATGGTCTATTATTCATTTGGGGGGATGTTAAAGATATATGAGCAGACGACAAACAGATAAAAAGATAATACAAGTGCAGAAAAATTCATATATATTGGTGTGAAATGTTTAGATAATAATTTCAATAAAAACCTATGGTTGTTTGTTGAACTTATTATCTGAACATTTCCTATGGGATAACTACTCATCAATGATGCTTTAGTATAGAAAGGGTTAAACTTATTATCTGAACATTTCCTTTGGGATAACTACTCATCAATGATGCTTTAGTATAGAAAGGGTTAAACTTATTATCTGAACATTTCCTTTGGGATAACTACTCATCAATGATGCTTTAGTATAGAAAGGGTTAAACTTATTATCTGAACATTTCCTATGGGATAACTACTCATCAATGATGCTTTAGTATAGAAAGGGTTAAACTTATTATCTGAACATTTCTTATGGGATAACTACTCATGCTTTAGTATAGAAAGGGTTAAACTTATTATCTGAACATTTCCTATGTAATAACTACTCATCATTGATGCTTTAGTTACAAAACAATAATGAAATTCTTGAACAGTTCCACTGTCTATCTATAATTTTTGTTGTGGTTATGAATATATCTCTTTATTATTTCATTTCCTCCTGTATCTACCATCTTTTCACCAAAATATTTGTAAACAAGTCTATAATATTGGTGTGACCTAAGAATTGAGAATTATTATGTGTAGTGTATGGTCATAAATCTGGAATCCAATCAGGCTTGATCTTGTATCTTACTTATCAGCTCATTCTAATCTTATTGGGTAATCTTTTAGTAGGCTTATTACCTCTTTCATATAAAGGAACCTTTATATCTAGGAGTAGCTGGTCTTATTGTTGTGGCCATATCACCATTGTGGAAGCCAGATTGTTTGGGCATGTTTTTTAATACAAGATTAATCTACCATGCTATAGTATGTGTAATATTGTTTTAAGGGTGCTGATACATGAATTCATAATGGTTTGTTTGTTTGAATTTTCATCTGTGCTGAAATGTGGGATTTTTTAAATTCTCTGAAATTTGGAAATACACAGTTGGATATTCTTTAGTTTCATATATTAAAATTTTGTGAGTATATGAGTAAAAATATCTTCTGAAATTTTCTGTTGAATTATTTCTAAAATCAACTATGTGAGACGTAAATGGGATGAGTCAGCATTTAATAGTAGTCCTAGAATTAGTTTATAAAGTGGTACTGTAAACTAAATCGGCCATTTATGGGACCATCTCCTATTTTACTCAACAGAGTATATGCAACAAATGAATGAATTTGAGCCATGGATGAGTGTAAAATACACTCATGTGCTCTATGAACGATGTAAAACACATGAAAATTGTAATTAAAATGAGCTGATGACTCAAGCCTTAAACTCATTTTCATTATAATTACCATGTTGTTTTACATCGCTCATAAAGTTAATGAATTTATTTTGCACCCATCCATGGCTCAAATTCATTCATTTGTTGTAAATATTCTGTTGAGTATAATAGGAGAGGTCCCATAAATGGGCATATTTAGTGTACAGTCGCCATTTAAACACTTTTATTTCTATCCAAGGAATATTTGACAGAAATTCATACAACAAGCAATCTATACTAATAAAACTCACTTTTGTTTGTCTGTCCGTCTATGGGCAAACAAACTGCTGGACTCTCGGAGCTGTATATTTGTACATGGGGATCAATTGACCCCGGAGAGTGTCATGGGATATATGCCATTGACATCAGATGTCTTAAAAGGGAACTAATAATTAATTTAACTAAATATGAACATCCCTTCAAAAGTATAATAGTCCAATCCAATTATACTTTTATAACTGATGGCAGAATCTATTTTGTTTAGAAAGGGTTAAACAGGTACTTATTTTTGTCATGATATAGATCGTGTAGGTCGAAAAGCAGATCTTATGCAATTCTGATATTCAAATTGTTAAATAGTGCGTATATGTCTGTTTGATATAGGGAGCAATGAAAAACATGGACAGAAATTCATACAACAGACAATATTCATAAAAAAACAAAGTGAATGATGGGAGCAGACCTGAGAATAAGGTGCCTGTCATTTGTAAAATGAGGTCCCCAGAGGGTGAATTTAGTGATACTCTCCCACATAGCAGGCTATCATCACTAAATTCACCCTCTGGGGACCTCATCTTCTCTGAAAAGTTTCTTTATTATCAAATTTCTATAGAAACTTCTTCACATAGGTTCTATTATTTTTTTTTAGTTTAGTTTTCTATATCCCCCAAATGGGCAGATGACACATATTGCATAATCAAGGTTCCCAATGGGTGTATGTCACAATATTCACCATTTGGGAACTTCAATCTGAGTCTATGTCTCCCATAGCTGATGAGGCCATGCAGATTGAGGTCCCCAGAGGGTGAATTTGATGATGCTAGCCAGCTGTGCGGGGGTAGCGTCACTAAATTCACCCTCCGGAGACCTCATTCTGCAAATGACAGGCACACTAAACTCAGACTTGGAAATGGGAGATTAAACAATAAGCCGGAAGGTTTATGATGTATACTAATGGACTTTTCCCTAAACCAAATGGCTTTCAAAATCCACATTTTATTATAAACAAATTGCCTTTATAAGATTATGAGTTTCACACCTGTGGCTGTCCAAGCATATATATATTGTGGAAGCCAGATTGTTTGATCTTGCTGGTACATGTATTTCTAAATGTGATTTAGTTCGAGTTTTCATGTGATCGGAAAAGTGGTTACAATAATGATTTTGAGATATTGGATATTTTGGAAATACTCATTTGGATAGTTTTTTGTTCGCAGATTTGTGAGGTGAGTATATCAGAATTTTTGACAAATAAGTTCTAAATATATTCTGAATTTTCTGATAAAATACATCTAAGATAAACTATATGAGAATAGAATGGTATTGCATCTTGTAAATACTAATGTGTCATCGTTCAAAGATTGTTTGACTTTCTGTATTGATTCTTGATTGTAAAATAATAATTTTGCGTTATTCGAGAGACCAATCAGCAGCAGATTTTTCAATAGGAAATAATTTTGTTCTATGAACTGGGACAGGCAATATTACTATTTTGATAAATTCACAGCATTACATATATAAGATGACGAGATTATAACCTAGCTGTGTTGGATCATAATGAGTTAATGATTTAGACAGGTATTTTAATTAAAGGTACCCACTTTACTCCTGCTAAAAAGCTGATTATGCATTATATTCAAGCTAAAAATATCACACCTCCCAATTAGAAATGACGACAAGGCATATGTTCCAAAAGTACCAATTTAGCATGTTTAACACGTCTACTTTCCTAATTACCTGGTATATCAGGTGCGTCTGTACTATTAATAGCATCCTGAGTATATTCTTAGGTTATGTTTTACTAAAAGGCGGCTAAACATGATGAGATTAAAGTTCCTCATAATGGATGTGCATCATTGGGATTATTTTTGGAAATGTTTAATTTGTGACAAGCCATGGGTTCGTTTATGTACAAACTCACTTGGAGTCAAGTCTGGAAATAGTGTGTCTGACATTTGCAGAATGAGGTCCCCCAGATGGTGAATTTGGCAATGCTAGCCCTCTGGGGACCTTATTCTGCTTATCATTATGCCTCATCTTTTGGGAAGTATCTTATAGTCTCAAATTAACATTGTTTTAGTTACTTTTTCCCTTCTGTTCAGTTTCTATATCCCTTTATTTGCAGAAGATAAAATTTATAATCGTGGTGACTAATGGGTGAACATCACCAACTTCAACTGGGGAACTTCAATCTGATCCCCGATCTCCCATAGCAGTTGAGGCCTAAGCAGAATGAGGTTCCCAGAGGGTTAAATTGGTGATGCTAGCCATGCAGTTACTGCTCCAATAAACCTAAACAAATTAGTTTTCTTCTGTTCAAATGAAGAGTCAAATGAAAAATTTCTGAATTTTTACATTCGTCTTCAAATATATGACGATAGCCTGTCTTCATCTGCACTAATTTGGGCAAAATCATGCCTGAGTTTAATGTGCTTGTCATTTGCAGAATGATAGAGGGTCATTCAGAGGGTGAATTTAGTGCCGCTATCCTACACAGCGGGCTAGAATCACAATATTCACCCTCTTGGGGCCTCATTCTGCATGGCCTCATCTGCTGTGGGAGACCTATTTCAGATTGAAGTTCCATTGTTGAAGTTGGTGATATTCACCTATTAGTCACGTCGATTATGCAATTTATCTTCTGCGATATAGAAACTTCCCAGAAGGGAAAAAGTAACTGAAAACAATGTTAATTTGAGACTATAGATATATCCTAGACGATGAGGCCTAAGCAGAATGAGGTCCCCAGAGGGTGAATTTGGTGATGCTAACCAGATACGCTGTGCAGAGTAGCATCACTAAATGTCAGACACACTAAACTCAGACTTGGGCACAATTCCATATTTTGGGCACACCTTTTTCTTGAATTTTTAATGTTTAGTTAACAAAGTTCCATGTGTTGGAATGCTGAGATGTGACCTCTTTGTAGCTTAACATTTCAAAATTTAAGGTGACCAAAAGTCTTCCAGTCTGATCACAAGTTTTAAAAGATTCCCATGAAGACTACTATACTGAATTTGTGGTGAATATGTCTGACATAAAATAGTATTGCGAAGATAAACTGAAATATTTGATAGATATTCCCGGCTGATTGTCAAATCAAAATACGAATCAAATACTCAGTTCAAATCAATATCATTTAAAATAAAAAAATATTCACATGACCCCAGGTTAAAGGCTTGCTTGAATGGCACAATTTTGTCTTTTTCGATATGAGTACTATTCCTCTGACTAAAAATCATCGTTGCTGGAGGTACCCTTCCTATACCTTGGTTGCTTCCAGCGCCTTGGGCCAATTAAAGACCCTGTGCCAAAACATTCTCTTATATATGGTATTTCGACCATAGGCCTAACAAATTTTATAGTATATTTTATAATTGTTCAAAAATGTAATAAAAAAATTAAACAATGATAAAAAATTGTTAAAGAATGTGAGAAATAATGATAAAAAATAATAAAAATTGTAAAAGAATGTAAGAAAAAATGATAAATTTGTTAAAGAATGTAAGAAAAAAAATAATTATAAAATTGTTAAAGAATATATGAAAACAATTATAAAAAATTGTAAAAATTGTTAAAGAATGTAAGAAAAAATTATAAAAAATTATAAAAATTGTTTAAGAATGTAAGAAAAATTTATAAAAAAATATGTTAGGCCAATGCATTCTCTTATATAATTATACGAGTCGACCATAGGGTCTTTAATGTTGTGTCAGTACAGCATCCGTCATGAAAGGGTTAAGATAGATAACTCTGGTACATATAGTTTGAGTGCATTCAGGTGCACCCAGACCTCTTCAGAAGTACAATGTCATCCTGGATAAGAGTACTTCTTTATCATTTTTGTAATAAGCCGTTTGATAACATGCTGATAGTCCGTGTAATGTCCCAGACGCCTTCCTAAATTCGGCTCAGTAATTGGTCTGGAGAACCAATCCTCCAATCTCTACCAAGAGTTGTCTATCTTACCAATATTCACCTCGGTCACAGCCCCAAAATTAATCTAATAATATCACCGAGTTAATACGTGAAGCATGCAACTCGTATAGATGCGTATCGTATAAAACTACTGAATTCACTATTAAAGCAGTGCCTCAATTGTCTCCATGAAATATGTCATTCACATGTCAATGCAACTACTGTATAGGTACAAAATAGACCCACACAAAACTACTGTATAGGTACAAAATAGTCCCATGCAAAACTGGAATCATTTGGGAAACTCATTATTGATAGACCAGTTTGAACATGATTCTGGTATTATGTAATCAGTCTCCCTCATAGCTATCAAAATTCTTGTTGTATGTTCATGTCTCTGAATTTACAAGAATCTTGTACAAACCGATGCTGTGACAAAGGTGAATCTTGTTAAAGGGGAATGAAACTATCACATAATGAAAAGGCATGTCTCAGCATTAAGCAAGCTGTTCTCTGTTCGTGTGTAAAATTTCAGCACAAGATCGGAGATATGGTGTCTCAAACTACCCTGCGCAAGAAGTTATGCAAGTTACTTGATGCCACGATTTTAGAAGAAATATTATCTACCTTTATAGTGTGTGACGTCACGGCCTCACTTGACTGTTTAGTGCTAAACTGTATCGTACGTGTACTATAGTCTGTTTTTAGATATGAAAATAAATAAAACAGATTGAATGTTTGTTATGCACAATAAATGGTTATCTATTGTGAATAAATTATAGTTTAATTCGTGAAAGATTGTTTGGTTGTCATATTTGCGCATACAGAAGTCGCGTGAGTTTGGCCAAGATTGTCATATTCAACTGGCCGTAAATTAATTGTTCAAATTTATAACGTAAATCATTTTTGGCTTATAATACATGTATAGTCTTCAATAGGCTGTGATTACTTGGATTTTGCGCAGAAAAACAAACAAACACACCAAAATGATATTAGTGTGATAGCCTTTATACATAAATCTACAATGGATGAGTAACGCAATGTGAGGCTGTGACGCCATGATCTTATAAATATGGACTCGCAGTAATTAGCGAGAGTTTTATATTATGCGATGTGATATCGTTGTGTTGGAGCATAACTGAGAATGAGAGGTGCCATGGTTGATATACTAAATATATTAAGGGCCGATTTGTTGTGGGTTTCCTTCCCCTTTAAGGTAGATAACTCTACTAGAGATTGAGTGCATTCAGGTGCACCCAGACCTCTTCAAAAGTACAATGTCATCCTGGATAAGAGTACTTCTTTATCATTTTTGTAACAAGCCGTTTGATAACATGCTGATAGTCCCTGTAATGTACCAGACACCTTCCTAAATTCAGCTCAGTAATTGGTCTGGGAACCTATCCTCCTTCTTGCTCTTACATCTTCGATGAATATATTCAGAACCCACATGGCCCAGACAGATTGTTGTGTCCTATCTCAACTGATATGTAACAGGTAACTGAAGAACCGACAGGAAGGTGCAAAATGTACTAATTCCATTAGATATTCTATGGAGATATGGGGGAAGTTACATTATTCTATGAGGCAATTTGTTGATTAATATGACATACAGCAGGGTTATCAAATTTGTTAAAGTAATTCATAGGTCACTACACTTAATAAGATACCGATACCCAGAATCTCATCTATTATATATTTTGGGAGATCTGTGTGACTGTCTGTCTGTCTGTGTGTTCGCGATGGACTCGGTCGAACGCCCGAGTTTCACGGGATTTCGATGAAAATTAGTGTCTCGGGATACTTTCGTTTGGGGAGTGTCATAAGCCTATTCGTTTGCCCGTGCAACGTGACCTTGACCTTGAAATCGGGTCAATTCAAGGTCAAATCGCGAATTTTGATGGGATTTCAACGAAATTTGATACGTAGGGTTACTTTTGTCCACTGAGTGTTTTGGACGGGTTGAGTCGTGACCCCGACCTGACCTTGACTATCAAAATGATCAATTTGATGAGGTCAAATCGGGTAAAACCTGATGGATTTCGACGGGTACTTTTGTCGGGTACTTTTGTCCGGGCAGTGTTTTGGACGGGTCAAATCGTGACCCCACCTCACCTTGACCTTCAACATGGACAATTCAAGATCAAATCGCGCAATTCGCCGAAAAGCAGAGGGGAAACAGCCCGGACGAAGTCGGGTCCACCTGCTAGTATATATATAACGGGATCATACAGAGATACCAAGTTTCTTGATAAGATTTCAAAGTATGGTCTTGTGGTTTCAACCATTTCTGTTCTAAATAGATTCTCCCAGTCAGTTAAAAAGTGTACATCGGAATGGTCCATATTATATTGGTTTAATGCAGGGATGCACAGGTAATATAAGCAGACGACAGATAAATAAAAGTACAAAAGGGGTCTTATTTATTTAGGGAAGTGTTCAGATGATTATAAAGTTCAACAAAGGACTCCTCGTTTGCAGACTCTTGTAGACCTATGGTCATTTGTTGAACTTATTATCTGAACATTTCCTTCCATTGTCTGTCTGCATAGTTTACATTGGGGAAAATTATCCATATGAAGGTTGAGTCCCTCCTTACCCCTCAATGCTTCCGCCACCATGGAGTGAAGGGGCCATTTGTCCGAGGCTAGCCTTTTTGTTAAAATTATATCAAGCCTGGATATAGTGTGTCTGACATTTGCAGAATGAGGTCCCCTGAGGGTGAGTTTAGTGACTATTCTGCAGAGTGGCCTAGCATCACCAAATTCACCCTCTGGGTACCTCATTCTGCTTAGGCCTCATTTTCTGAGTATCTATAGTCTCAAATTAACTTTCCCCCTTCTGTTCAGTTTCTATATCCCCTAATTGCAGAAGATAAATTCCATGGTGAACTTCAATCTGATCGTATGTATCTCATAGCAGTTGAGGCCTAAACAGTACGAGGTTCCCGGCTCTGCGGGATAACGTCTCTAATTTCACTCTCTGGGGACCTAATTTTGCAAATGTCCGACACACTATATCCAGCCTTGAATTATATCCTTCATATGAGGAAACCCAGTGACACTATTCTGTGAGGCAATTTGTTGATTAATATGACACAGAGCAGGGATATAAAATCTGTTAAAGTAATTGATAGGTCAGTACACTTAATAAGATAAGGACACCAGGAGTCTCATATATAAGAGGGGGATCATATGGAGGCCAGTCTGGTAACTGTGCTACCAAATTATCCTATACTGTGGATTATGGGGGTCATTGATCACATTCGCAACCAGCTTCTCAAATCGATCACAAATGTAGTTAGCTTTTCAAGGGTGATCAGATTACAATTGTCGTAGGGTACTGCGAATATTCGAGATTCGATTCGAAAGTCAAATTCGATTCGAAATTTCCAACTCGAAATTTCGAATATACACTGACAAAAAAGTAAGCTGTTTACGGACAAGTACACACGTCGATCTTCGCTGTTTCTGTGCCATATAATTCCCGAAAATTATGAATATATGCACCTTATAATTCTTATTGTACATTGCGAGTGTTCGCATGCTATTAAATATAAGTATAGCCAGTAATTAGCCACTATAGGACGACTAAATACATCTGAATTCTAGCTTTGAACATGGTAGCCAAAAGCTCAGAGATCGCCGATGGACCGCCGACACGCGTAAATTATAATAGCGATGAGATGCTTAAAAGCATTGTCCAGATTGGTTATTACTCGAGTTACCATGGATATCTCGATCCAGTTTTGTGGTGTAATTCTACTTTTTCAAATTGTACAACAAAAACAGTTTATTCTGATCGCCGCACGCGACTTTTCCTGTTTTGTCTAAACCCGTGCACACGAGGTACCAATGGAGTACACCGCTAACCCCTTTTCTAGTGATTCGTCTTTCGAACGAAGTATGAATGCAAATGGATATTGGCCAGATGATTTTATGCATGGTATGTTGATATATGTTACGACCAAATGAAGTTACTTAATAAGTGTATTTAACAATAAAATAAATGTAACTTTCCCATCCTCCGCATTCGTCGTGGTCGACATTTGTTCTGCAATATCGCCGAGAATGTAAACAACACGTGCTCCCGGCGTCGAAGAGTGCGTGCACGGCGTGTGGCGGTGTTTTCTTTTGAAGTTGACTTTCAGTTTCGGAGCGTTCCTTGAAACTTGACAATTTGTCGTCCGTTATTCATGTTTATTTTAAACATGATAAAAGCTACATGTAGTGCAGAAACTTACACGTGTGATGAATGCAACGTGGTATATAAATCGCAAGCGTCTGGGACAACAAGACATCTACTCATCCAACACTATACATAAACAGGCTACCCTGCGACTTGTTGCATCTTCAAGTTTATAAAAACGGGTGTTTCCGAGTGCCGATTTGCAATTGTGCATGTACCAGCAAACTCTACAAATTGCGCGTGATTTTAATTCCGATAATCCGTTTAGTGGTTATATATCTAATCGTCGTTACGACCACATGGACGTTTTAATCTGTTTTTTCTCTCTCAACAATTCTCAATTGAAGTTAATAGTATCGGGAATGACGGTTGATCGCCACACAAGTTATGATGGAATTTCATGTAAGTTCATAGAACGTTCATCAAATCGTCTAATCATTGACATTAAAAGCCTAATTGAGAATGCAACACACAGGTATGATTCGATTCGATTACGTAGACTCGATTCGATATTCGATTCGATCAAAATCTCCAATTCGCAGGACCCTAAATTGTCGCCATCTTTTCTTATTGATGTGGGTCCCATGAATAGGACTAAATGTTTGGCTACTCACATTCTTGAGTAGAAGAATGAAAGCAACTTATATTTACAAGGGAAGAAAATAATTCAAATATTAGTTAAAGGCCCACTTAATTTTCGAACCCCAGATCACATTATATAAAATATATGCCATATTATATATCATGAACCCCCAGATCACATTATATAAAATATATGCCATATTATATACCATGAACCCCCAGATCACATTATATAAAATATATGCCATATTATATACCATGAACCCCAGATCACATTATATAAAATATATGCCATATTATATACCATGAACCCCCAGATCACATTATATAAAACATATGCCATATTATATACCATGAACCCCCAGATCACATTATATAAAACATTTGAAAGAGAAAGGAAGCAGCAAAATATTGTATTATCAACTTATTCGATGTAATAAACTGTGAACATGTTGTTTTTTTTTTTTAGATATCAACGTCTGTTCTGTTCTAAAGTTTCTGCACAAAGTCGATAATTTTCAGTGGAAGGGGAATAACTCTATATTTATATTTAGATATAGAGTTATTCCCCTTCCTTTGAAAATAAACTTGTTTTAATTTTATTGCATTATGGGAGCCATATTTGGAGAAATGATTTTATGATTTCAGCTATTTTCTATTACTCTGTGGGCATCTTCTGAGACACAGACGTTCCAATGGTGATGAATTATAGTATTTTAATCATATATTATGGCATAGCTTGTTATTAAAACTGTATATCAAGGCACTATAATAAAAATAATCTGTGACTCGAAGATTAAGTGGGCCTTAAATCATTTATATACTACAGGTTTTCCACCAATATCATGAAATTGCTCAAGTTCTATAACATTGATATATAAATGAACAGTTTTGGAGTATAAAGTCACAATTTAGTTGTGTGTTCACACAATGATGTCTTATTTTACAGCAGGACAAATTTTTAAGTCTGATCTGAGTTGTGGGACATCGCAATTAATGTGCCTTTTAAATCATACTTGGCCATTTTGATTAGAAATTAGAATTTATTCAAGCACATTGAAGCAATAAACATTCATACTGAGTCTGTGCATACATAAATCTGATATATAAATAACACTGCAAGGCATGTTTGTGATTTTAGCTTCATAACTATTCTGGAAGACTTATAGTCATAAATGTCCTCTCTATATAAATGTAGTAATTATTATAGTATGCCATCAAACATTGCAATTTTATTATTATAAAGATCCAGATGTCTGGTGTATTTTGGTGTTTTAGCAAGATAAGTCACTAGGTCATTGTTCCGAGGTTTCTAAGCCACGGCTAGAAGGGAAGCATGCATAATCATTCATCACTAGGCGCTGTCTCAGACCGGAGAAAGCATAAATGCATTAAGACCTCTTGATTCGATTTCACCCAGTGGACCAGAGTGTCTGCATCATTAGTAGCTTCAGTCAGTTTAGTCGATACCCACAAAATAAACTCCCAATTAATCACATGTATCAGAATTTATTAGTGCCATCATGCCATGTCTTTCGATGATGTTTCTTGTGAATTTGGGTTACAGAACTGAAGGCTATATTATCTGCAGGAGAGAAAAAATATGCAAATTTATACAGTATCTTTGTGTTTTATCGACTATTAATTATGAGTGAGGTAAAGCGATCTTTGATGTTTTCTTGCTCGTTTGTGATTAATTGAGTGGTATCAGTGAATGTTCTCTAGTTTTATAAATTGGAGATATCGAGGATATCTCTTAGTGAATGTTCCAACGACCACGATTTAATCCTAAGTGGAGGAATCAAGGCCGAAAAAAATCATGGATAGTCTGTTCACATGATTGCGATGTTGTCACATATGAGAATATTGTAAGCCATGGTTAACCATGTGATGTACTACCCTACGATCTTTCAATCTACGATTTTTATCTGCACAAGACTGCGATTCCGTTGCAAGTGGATGTAACCAAGGACACACCATGATTTCGCAGATGAAATCAAACTGTTTGATATTCATTTTTTACTCACGATCTTGTCGTGAGCATGCGCAGTCCGACTACCGGTTACTACCCATGACAATCAGAAATTTTGTTCAACCTCTTTAATAACGGAACACCAAGTCACCAACAGACTTATTATCTGAACATCTGTTCCTACAAATGAATGGGAAGCCATAGGATAGTTTTATGCCTTCATTCTAATTATATTACCAGGTCATCTGTGATAACTAAAAATGAACCATTCAAATGCATACATTTAGAACTGAATGAGAGTCAGTCATTCTGCCAAGAAGTAATTGTGTAAAGGCATGCCTCAATTTGAGGAATACTTAACCCTTCTAGGATGGAAGCTTCCTGAAATTTTTTGAAATCCCTGTGACAATGCTTTCTCTTATATTATATATGCGAGTCTTTCATAGGGAGCATTGCATTCATATATAAGAGAACGCATTGGCCTATTAATACATACCTTGACTTTGTAAGCCAGTGTATTCTCTTAATATGCGAGGCTCCCTATGGGATACTCGCATATATAAGAAAATGCACTTGCACAGGATCATTTAATGCTGCACCAGCACAGCTCCCGTCATGAAAGGGTTAAGAACTAATCTTGTTTTCTGATGTATTATACACTTTAAATGCATCATGCTTGAATCACAAAATTATAAATTAATAAACAGCTTGTGATTTGGAATGATTCCTTCAATCAGTTTACATATATTTGGAATCCAATATTATTACTTATGGTTACATTAGGTGTTGCCGTAACAAAATTCTTACACTCAACATTCACTTTTGCCCTTATGCAATTATCCTATTTTAACCCTTTCATGGCGGAGCTGCTCGGTGCAGCATTATAGAACCTGTGCCAGTGCAATCTTTTATATGCGAGACAGCCGTGGTATGTCCCAAATCACCCAATCGACCTGCCTATATGGTTTACTGGTTCAGGAAGGTCAGAGTCAACATAATCTTAAAAATCACTCCAAACTGAATAGGTTAAAAAAATGATAGTGACTTGCTTCTACTAAAAAAGTATACAAGATATACATTTGATTTGCCCCCACACTATTTGCCTTTTGTAAACCTGAATAGCAATATACTTAGTGAATGTATCCATATTGTTTGAATTTGAGGAAATCTCATGCTATATACCTTTCAAATTACCTAATGTTATTTATATACACTTAAGTTCATATATTATTCCAATTTCCTTTCATTTCAGAATAAACATTACTGGTACTCCACAGCAAGCAAGACGAGTGAACACTCCTAACAGTCGCAACAGATCTGCTAGTATAACGTGAGTCTAACAGATTATCTCCCCACTCCTAACAACCACAACAGATCTGCTGGTATTACGTGAGTCTAACAGATTATCTCCCCACTCCTAACAACCACAACAGATCTGCTAGTATAACGTGATTCTAACAGATTATCTCCCCACTCCTAACAACTGCAACAGATCTGCTAGTATAACGTGAGTCTAACAGGTTATCTCCCACTCCGAACAACTGCAACAGATCTGCTGGTATAACGTGAGTCTATTAACAGATTATCTCCCCACTTTTAGAGGGTATTACCCCCTCCCCTGAATACCATTTAGCAGCATGTTTAGAAAGGGTCTATTGAATTTGAAGGATTTTCAGTGAAAAGCTTTGCTGCCGTCAACCATCTTGGATTTCACTCTTTGCATTACTGAATACTATGGCACAACCTCCACATCCCTTCCCTTATCCAGTCATCACAAAACTTTAAATGGATCCTCGAGCTGACCTCTACTAGATGGGTGCTTACCATTTTTTCCAAATTCTGTTAAAAAACATGGCTGCCAGCAGCCATCTTGGATCTTTGTATGACTAAATCCTTTAGCACAACTTACAGGTCACATTTCTCATCCAATCGTCACCAAATGACTCACGGGAAATTTAATGCTGTGGCATGTTAGATCTAACAAAGCGGATTAATTACACAATAATTGTTTATTGCTGTGCCCAATTTCGAGGACTGAGTAATGCATAAAATTTTCCAAATTATTCCTGCTCCAAGTTGAGCTACATTGTTATTGACAGTTTCATATTAGATTTCTTTTATTTACAGGGGCGATGGCCACAGCCTACGACTGTTCACTACCGATGACATCAACGATGACATCCTGTTGTACTCTCAATCATCGAGCATCCCAAATCATCTGTCTCGGCTAGATACGAGCGATGGCAACCTGTCGAAGGGACACTACAGTAAAAGCTTCTCTAGTGAGTTAATTTAACACTCTCAGCCTGTCAATGTTGTATACTACTTCTACTTAGGTTATGCCAATATTATAGCCTGGTTCATGAACGCAGCGTCGCGAATCTATGTTCCAATAATTTGCTAAAAAATGACCTGGCAATTTCAACAATCGTTTTTTCTACATTTTCTAATGTTATCAGTAAACTATTAGAATTGTGTGTCTGTCATTTGCGAAATGAGGTCCCCAGAGGGTAATTTTAGTGATGCTACACTGCACAGTACAGTGGGCTAGCATCACTCTGTGGACCTCAATCTGCTTAGGCTTTATCTTCTGGGAAATATCTATAGTCTCAAATTAAAATTGTTTTTAGTTAATTTTTCCCTTCCGTTCAGTTTCTATATCCCCTAATTTGCATAAATGATAAAATGCATAATCGAGTTAACTAATGGGTGAACATCACCAACTTCAATTGAGGAACTTCAATCTGATCCCAGGTCTCCCATTGCAACTGAGGCCTCAGCAGAATTAGGTGCCCATAGGGTGAATTTGGTGATGCTAGCCCCTCCTTGCGGGGTAGCATCACTAAATTCACCCTCTTGGGACCTCATTCTGCAAATGACAGTCACACTCTTTCAAGGCATGATTAGTGAGATTTCTGACAACAAGCCATATTTCCTACTAAATCCTGAAAAATTACCCATAATTCTGCTGTGGTTAAGGGGTAGATTATTTACAGCATTACTGTATATGAGACAGAGCTGAAAGCACAACTGTTTATATGACAAAAAGCTACCCAATCACATGGTTTTGTAACTCCTGTATTCCGATATGCATGTACTGTTGTATGTGCATGATGTGCATGTTTTACACTTGATCCCAATTATAAAAGATAAAATTAATCCATAGAATCGCCAACCATTTCCAAAGATTATCTCAAATTTGGTTTTACTTACAAAAGAAGCATAAACATATAAACACCCCCTAAGTGTTGGCAGGTATGATGATATTTGATATTTCTAAATGACCCTGACTACAATTCAGCTACCAGGAAGATTAAACCCCTGTTCAATTACTAGAGCTCCCTGACTGGCATTATTTATATTGCATGTTTATACCTTGATTGATATTTCTGTTCTGTTTTTAGATCTTGTCTTCTTAGTTAAAAATCTTTGTATTTAGGTTCAAATTTTTATTTCATTTCTATATCTAAGCATTCAGTAGAACAAAAGTTCAAAAACTAGATCGAGATTTCTGTTTCATTTTCAGATCTAGACATTCTAGGGCCCCCAAAATCAGATCAAGTCGGTACATTCTCAAGGTTTAATATATTCCGACGGTCACTAGACGGAACTCGTAGACTCAGGCGGTGTATGTATGATGTCATTCTGAATAAATGCTAATATCGTAATTTTCACTTCACTCACTGAACGCATTGCACCTGCTTTGCACATTTAACTAACCACTAACATTGACCCGTTGTAAAATAACAATACACTACATTAAACTCTGCACTTAAAACACTTTATGCACTTACAGTAATGCTCTAAGTAATCAACTTCTTAACCACAGCAGAATTATGGGTAACTTTTCAGGATTTAGTCGGAAATATGGATTGTTGTCATTCATCGGAAAGCTCTTGCCATGAGTTTTCCGATGAATGGCAACAAGCCATATTTCCTGAAAAGTTACCCATAATTCTGCTGTGGTTAAGAAGTTGATTACTTAGATTGATTGATTGTTTATTTCAAAGTCGTCAATTAAGGCGAAACATGCTATAACATATATACAATATTTACAATATTTACAATAGGTCACAAAAAACAATTGTTACACAATCATACATATATTAATATATAATATGATAAATGTATAGATATATGGTAAATATGTATTATAATATCTTATATATATTATATTATAATTTAATCCTTTATAATATCATTATCATAATATTTTGCCTGAAATAATTATTCACGGATATAAATAATGCACCTAATCACACGTTTTTCAATTTGGAATAATCGGCTCAGTCATATTTTAATTTTCTTGATGCCAATTTGATAAAAATACTAACTTTTTTCAGTAATAGTTGATTTTCCAAAGATAATAGTCTTTCGAATTTTTCTTTCGTAGGATTCTCCCAGTAATATTTCGGGATATAGTCTGCTCGAATTATCTGTAGTTCTTTGCAAACAATAATAAAATGGTATTCATCACCCGTGCCATCACCGCAAATATCACAGGTTTTGTCACCATTATCCACATATTTAGATTTCCATCTTGTATATTCGACAGGCAGTTTTATATTTGCGGTTCTAAATTTTAGCAAATTGTTTGCTAAGTGAGCCGGTAAGGAACTTAGATAGCGACCCATGCCCGGCCTCGTTTTAATACTCATATAAAAACGTGCTCTAGATGAGTTTGCATTCTGCATTTCAGTAAATAGTTCTGTTGTGTGTCGCTCAATAAGCTCTGATTTTATATTTCTAATTTCAGCCTTTGTTAAACCTGACTGATTTGTCCATACTCTTTCTATGTTAAGTTCTTTCAGTGTTTTAGAAATAAAAAATAGCCATGGGCTATTGAAGGAGCCATCAGAGTTGTGATCCAATTCTTTAACAAGAATATATATATTTTTTGCAAGTTCTGAGCCATCGTGTGATAGTAGTTTCGACCAGTAAGATAGTGCTCTGCACTTTATCTCAATGGACAGAGGGTGTCTGCCAAATTCACTGTAAACCATATAATTTGGTGTACTTGTTTTCAGATATCCTATAATTTTGCAGTATTTAAGATGAAGCGATTAAATAATTTTAGTTCTTTCGTGACACCAAATTTCACTCCCATATAATAGGATGGGTACTATCATACAGTCAAATAGTTTTAACATAATATCGATTGGAAGCTTGAGAGATCTCACTTTGTTTAGTAATCCATACATTGCTCTTGTGCCAATTGTTATTAATTTTTTCAAATTTTGGCAAAATCTTCCATTGTAAAAAAAGGTTACTCCCAAATATACAAATTCTTTAACTGTCTCGAGTTCTTGACCTCGATATCTGAACGTTGGAATTGGCTTGGGTAACTTATTAGTAAATATTATGACTTTAGTTTTTTTTGTATTCACTTGTAACTTCCAAGCATCTGCATAATTCAAACAGATATGTGAGTACCCATGCACTTTTCCTGTTGAGGTAACAACAGTACACAATTTCACGTCTGAAAGATAATAAATAAGTATCTGGGGGGCATAATTGCCAGTGGAGCATATGTTCAATGTGACATTATTGGTTTTATGGTTTAATTAAATTACAAAACTGGAAGTTCATAAAAAGTGAAAAATTTGGATTTACTTGATTTGTATGTCTTGTCTCTTGACAATGATGTTATATTTTCTTCATGTAATAGTACTTGTTGACCGACACTTACTGTCCTCCGAGCCTGACATAATATTCTCTGCATTGCCCTTGTCTACCTCGCTGACAGAATGCTTCTATTAAGTAAGCCGAAATTAAATTAACCTCGAACCATAATAAAATTGTGTCATCTGCAGACAAATATATTCTCTCCTCCTTGATTAACCCTTTCATGACGGGAGCTGTGCTGGTGCAGCATTAAAGATCCTGTGCCAGTGTATTCTCTTATATATACGAGTCTCCCATAGGGAGCATTGAATATATAAGAGAATGCTCTGGCTTACAAGGTCAAGGTAAATATTGTTAGGCCAATGTATTCTCTTATATATGTGAGGCTCCCTACAGGAGACTTGCATATATAAGAGACTGCATTGGCACATGGTTTTCGCAAAATTTCATGAATTTCCAGTCATGGAAGGGTTAATTAAACAATAGCATTGTTCCATGAATTTTCATCTTGCCCAGCTTACAATCATTTATGAAAAAAAATATTTGTTGGGGTTTTCATATGAACTCCTTCACACTAATTGATGCTTACCTGACTTGTTCAAGAGTCACAATGTAGGACTCACCAAATTTCATTTCAATTAAGAGATTTCCTG
This sequence comes from Siphonodentalium dalli, assembly GCA_032622095.1. NCBI lineage: Eukaryota > Metazoa > Mollusca > Scaphopoda > Gadilida > Siphonodentaliidae > Siphonodentalium > Siphonodentalium dalli. The sequence continues at coordinate 61,957,274 of CP136065.1, read as the reverse complement.
AATCGGCTGCATCAGAAATAAACCAGAAAAAAACGTGTTTAGATTATCATCGATATCACCCAGAAGGGGATATAGAAGAATATACCTTCACACTAGCTCTCGCGTGTACCAATGTGTTACCAGAATATTTCAAGTTAATGTTTATTTCCAGGCTTCTCAGAATCATAACGTTGCAAATAAAATGAACCTCAATGCAAATCCAAAGCTTTTCAAACGTATTCGGGTCATTGACAGCGACAGCGATTGAATTTATTGAAATGTGTTTACAATTTCAAGCCGGTGTTTCCTGGTGTACTGTTTCTGGTTTAATTTCTCATTCTAAGTTTGTGTTGAAGAAGGACAAAGTGAAAGAACCCATTGTGATATTCTAATTTATATTATATTCACTGATATTATTACAGTTATAATTAAAATCTATTTTTATGTTGAAGTTCAACATTTTATGTGGTGAAATAAAGGGCAGAATATGGGAACTATATTTTTATATTCTGCAGATGGTGAAGTAACATTGCGTGAACAGGCAGCGCCGCAGCGAATAGCTGATGGCTTCAAAAATTATGCGGTATCGTGACCGAGACAAATGTTTATTTTAACTTGCGGCAAGCCGCTCGCGAAAAAATAAACATTTGTCTCGCTCACTCATGACATATTTTTTGGTATCCACTCAAAAACAAAAAATCCTCTATTTATTATGCCTTTATAGACAAAAAATACCAAATCTTCAGTTTTAACTGTAATTTAATCACAAAAATGCTATTTGTTGTAATTGTCATCCAACAGAGATACACTGTCTTCAATTTAAATGTCTCTATTATGTCATATATCAGATGGGACTGACTATATAACAGTTCAATAGTCTCTATCATGTCATACGGTGACATTAGTCATTAGTCTCTATCATGTCATTAGTCTCTTATCATGTCATTAGTCTCTATCATGTCATATATCAGATGGGACTGACTATATAAGAGTTCATTAGTCTCTATCATGTCATACAGTGACATTAGTCATTAGTCACTATCATGTCATTAGTCTCTATCATGTCATATATCAGATGGGACTGACTATATAACCATTTATTAGTCTCTATCATGTCATACGGTGACATTAGTCATTAGTCTCTATCAGTTCATACGGTGACATTAGTCATTAGTCTCTATCATGTCATTAGTCTCTATCATGTCATTAGTCTCTATCATGTCATATATCAGATGGGACTGACTATATAACCATTTATTAGTCTCTATCATGTCATACGATGATATTAGTCATTAGTCTCTATCAGTTCATACGGTGACATTAGTCATTAGTTTCTATCAGTTCATACGGTGACATTAGGCCAAAGCGAAAAATAGGCATGTTTCCACTCCCCCGCCCGCCCCACCTCAAAACCCCCCGACGAAACTCACTTTATTTATTTTCCAAATCCCGAAAAATAAAATACGATGTATTTACTATTTCCACGTGAATTAATACTACACTATTTATATTGTTATATATAGACCTCTCACATAAACAAGCATACTAAAATTGTCTCCTTATTTGGTTATTAAATCGACCCACTGACAATAAAATTCCGTGTTGTGACCGATATAGCAACAGATTGTAAACAAAAACAAACGCGCACGTGGTTTTCAGACACACTGTAAAATGAAGCTCCATGGCGGCATTAGGGTGATGAGTTTATGACCGCATTATTAATGTACGTCAACTAACGACATGCCCAAATATACCGGCAAAATGCTACACAATATTTACGCGAACGCAATCGCAAAGAATACATCTGTCCCAAAACTTCCAACGGTGTCTGAAAAGAACGGACTGTAACAACCGGATGATATAGGCCTACGGTAATTTACCGAACGGAAGCCGGAGTGTATATTTACCGGAAGATCTAAAACAATTTTGCCAACATCCGGGAAATAGTGTCAACATGTCGTCCCAAACAAGTGCCAGCAGCGTGTTGGCACTTAAGTTTTTTAAATGCATACACATGGCGCAAGGCAGAAACAAAATGACAAAGGTTCCCCACTGCAACAACTTTTTTCAAGTCTATGAAAAGAATCACCCCAAAGGCCTTGACGCCCAATTATGTGGAAAGTTATTCTACACTGTTGTAAATATTGAAACTAGTTGTTTTATTGAATATTATTATTAATGAACATATGTACAATTTGCACATGTAGATTAAATACAAGGCACTGAAATTCAGTACATACATTGTTAGCCTTCACAATAAGTTCATAAATGACATAATTATTAGAAAGATAGCACAAATATGATATTTGAATTTCCCCGCGAAAAAAAAAAATAAAGTGAAAAGCCACCCCCCGCCCCTGTTTTTTTTATGGATGGGAGTGGAAACACACCTATTTTTCGCTTTGGCCTTAGTCATTAGTCTCTATCAGTTCATACGGTGTCATTAGTCTCTATCAGTTCATACGGTGACATTAGTCATTAGTCTCTATCAGTTCATACGGTGACATTAGTCATCAGTCTCTATCAGTTCATACGGTGACATTAGTCATTAGTCTCTATCAGTTCATACGGTGACATTAGTCATTAGTCTCTATTATGTCATATATCAGATGGGACTGACTATATAACAGTTCATTAGTCTCTATCATGTCATACGGTGACATTAGTCATTAGTCTCTATCATGTCATTAGTCTCTATCATGTCATACGGTGACAAACATCCACCTCATGCACAGTAGGCAAACATGTATACTGTGCATGAGCATATATCAATCTCACAAACTCTACAAACACTCTTCAGCGGAATCATGGCATTTAAAAGTGGGTTGTAGGAGAGGGCCGACGGCCCTTTCAAATCTTCCCGGGTATCATCCCAAACTCCAAACCTATATCATGTCATACATCAGATGGGACTGAGTATATAACCATTTAACTGTTCCATGATGGGAGTTTCCTGAAATTTTGCAAAACTGTGCCAATGCATTCTCTTATATATGTGAGTCTCCCATAGGAAGCCTCATATATAAGAGAATACATTTGCCTGACAATATTTACCTTGACTTTGTTAGTCAGTGAATTCTTTTTAAATATGCGAGGCTCCTTATGGGAGACTCGCCTTTGTAAGAAAATGCACTGGCACAGGGTCTTTAATGCTGCAGCAGCGCAGCTCCCATCATGAAAGGGTTAATTGTCAAACATTCCTTATTTCTGCAATCTGTTAACGCATTAAATTCCTTGCCTGACTAAAGTCATTCTAATCAGTGAGCTTAAATTTTTTTACCCATCAACTGACTGAATTACATGTCTTCCACAGAGATATTTTATTCCACCCCTCCCTTTGTCTTATTTGACATAATCCACTTAGTATTCACAGTTAAGATCAGTCACCTTCCTTGTAATTAGAGGTTTATATCATCGGATTTGTACTTTAAAAATATGTACAATTTTGTATAGGCCTCAAAATATGGTGCTGGAAATTTGCAGAATGAGTTCCCCAGAGGGTGAATTTAGTGATGCTATGTACCTCGCAAAGTGGGCTAGCATCCCCAAATGCAACCTCTAGTGACCTCATTCTGCATTGCCTCATCCGCTATGGGAGACCTAGACTCAGATGGTGAATATTGTGATGTGCCCCCGTTGGGCACCTCGACTATGTATATGTGTTGTCTGCCAATTTGGGGATATAGAGAAACTCAAAACTCAAAACGAATCTTGTGAAGTAGTTTTTATCTTCTGCAAATTAGAGGATATAGAAACTGAACAGAAGGGAGAAAGTAACTAAAACAATGTTAATTTGATACTTTAGATATTTGAGGCCTGAGCAGAATGAGGTCCACAGAGGGTGAATTTGGTGATGCTAGCCAACCATACAGGATAGAGTCACTAAAATCACCCTCTGGGGACCTCATTCTGAAAATGACAACACAAACTATTTCCAGACTTGCTTCTTAATCCTCTGACAATCATGAAACTGTAAACACCTTTTAACCCTTTCATAACTGGAGCTTCCTGAAATCCCGGAAAACCCTATGCCAATGCATTCTCATATATATGCAAGTCTCCCATAGGCTACCTCACATATTTAAGAGAATTCATTGGACTAACAATATATACCTTCGACTTGTAAGCCAGTGCATTCTCTTATATATGCGAGGCTCCCTATGGCAGACTGGCATATATATGAGAATGCATTGGCACATGATCTTTAATGCTGCACCAGCGCAGCTCCCATTATGAAAGAGTTATTACCAATGATATATGCATTATTTCTTCTTGATAATTGCTTGGTTATACCCAGATCTGCCAATACATATTATAATTGCCACACAGATATTCATTGAAAAGTCTGAAATACTTGATGACAACTGCAATCCACAAATGTCAACAGATTGTAAATGCAAAAAATTCTCATCATTTTTCCGGGCATGGTCCTCAGCTGAGATGTCGACAAATTGGTTGCTTTATGAGATTGGTAGCATATTATGATTCGAGATCTTATTTCACTTGACATTTTCCTTGATTCCGGATACGATGATTAGGTTGCATCATCGTTAATGGATCTGACTGACTCGGCTTCTTAATCTTTAGTTAGTATTCCATCATCTTGCTAAATATTGACCCCATCTCATTCCTGCAGAAAGGAATATTTTATTGAGATTTTATGAGTTGAGGAGTGTTTGCGACAAATATCTTGCGTTATGCGTCAGCCAGGGTTGGGGTAATCGTAATCATGCTGTCAGCATGTTTTTGCCATTCTATAAAACCATGTCTGTCGTCCAAGCCTTGAAATTGTGTGTCTGCCATTTGCAGATTGAGGTCTCCAGAAGGTGAATTTAGTGACACGATGGCAAGCATAACCAAATATACCCTCTGGGGACCTCATTCTACGGGAGACCTAGGATCAGATTGAAATTCCCCCAGTTGAAGATGGTGATGTTCGCCCATTAGTCACCTCGATTATGCATTTTATCTCCTGCAAGTTAGGGGATATAGAAACTGAACAGAAGCGAAAAAGTAACTAAAAACCATGTTAATTTGAGACTATAGATACTTTCAAGAAAATGAGCCTAGGCAGATTGAGGTCCATAGAGGGTGAATTTAGTTATGCTACCCAGCTGTGCAGTGTAGCATCACTAAATTCACCCTCTGGGGACCTCATTCTGCAAATGACAGACACACTATTTCAAGACTTGCTGTCATCCATGCAGAATATTATTCCAGCAAATGAGTTGAGGCGTCAACAGTTTCGATGAATCTGTGTGCATCGGCATGTTGCATTTAAATTAGGGGATACCTCTATTAAGGGTGTTTAGACGGCTGCGAGGTGTCTGTTACAGGGACCTGCCTAGAGGATTCAAATTGGGAGAAGTCACTTCTCCCTGTTTTGTTATTACTGAGAAGTGGACTGTTATAAGGGAGAAGTAACAATGGACGAAGTTCAATTTATACCCCATCACCCTTCTCTGGTCAAATAAGTATTATGCAACACAGGAGCCCATTTACATATCCATTATAGTGAGTAAGAACACCATTATAGTCAGACAATTTTCTTTAAATATGCTTTTGGGACACTTCTCCTTGGGATAAAAATACAGAGATTTGGCACATTTTATGGAGAAAATGTCTCTCAAGTTGCCCTCTAGGCTTGTCCCGGGCATTATAAGGCACATCCAATAAACAGATACTATATTCCCCAATGCATATATATGGCAAATAAACACGTATATCATGATGTTTCTTGTTCTCAGTCTATCAAAGATGGCAACTTAGTCTGCAAAGCAAATGAAATTTGACTTGTATTTATAAGAATAAAGATTTATGTGCTGGGATTTTCTAGATTTAGCATTATAGAATAACTTTTATAACAGATAGATTATTTGCAATATCGGCTACTATCGGAAGCTCTATTTTATAATGCAACGCAACCATGTAAACGGTTTAACGCAGACAATGGATCATGTTATCGCAACAAACCAATGTAGCACAATCGCCTGAATGCTACATCAATCCTTCCAGGACTGGAGCTTCCTGAAATTATGCGTAACCCTATGCCAATGGATTCTCTTATATATGCGAGTCTACCAGTGGGAGCCTCTAATATATAAGAGAATACATTAGCCTAACAATATTTAACATGACTTTTTAAGCCAGTGCATTGTCTTATATATGTGAGTATTCCTATGGAAGAGAATGCACTGGCACAGGATCTTTAATGATGCATGGCCTTGACATTTTACTTTTAATTTTAGCTTCCAAGAAGAAGGGTAGCAGTGATAACATTCAAAGTGTTTCTCCAGGAAAATCCGAGAGAAAAAAGATGGCAAAAATCGTCTACGATGTCAACTGTGAGTAACTATCATATTCCATGAAAATTTTAGTTATGATGTTCAGATAATAAGTTTAACCCTTTCCATACTAAACATCATTGATGAGCAGTTATCCCATAGGAAATGTTCAGATAATATGTTTAACCCTTTATAGTCTAAAGTATCCTCGATGAGTAGTTATCCCATAGGAAAAATATTCAGATAAAAAGTTTAACCCTTTCTATACTAAATCATCATTGACGAGTAGTTATCCTATAGGAAATGTTCAGATGATAAGTTTAACCCTTTCCATACTAAAGCATCATTGATGAGTAGTTATCCCATAGGAAATGTTCAGATAATAAGTTCAACCCTTTCTATACTAAATCATCATTGACGAGTAGTTATCCTATAGGAAATGTTCAGATAATAAGTTAAACTCTTTCTATACTAAATCATCATTGACGAGTAGTTATCCTATAGGAAATGTTCAGATAATAAGTTTAACCTTTTCGATACTAAAGCATCATTGATGAGTAGTTATCCCATAGGAAATGTTCAGATAATAAGTTTAACCCTTTCAATAATAAAGCATCATTGATGAGTAGTTATCCCATAGGAAATGTTCAGATAATAAGTTAAACTCTTTCTATACTAAATCATCATTGACGAGTAGTTATCCTATAGGAAATGTTCAGATAATATGTTTAACCCTTTCTATTCTAAAGCATCCTTGATGAGTAGTTATCCCATAGGAAATATTCAGATAATAAGTTAACCCTTTCTATACTAAATCATCATTGACGAGTAGTTATCCTACAGGAAATGTTCAGATAATAAGTTAAACTCTTTCTATACTAAATCATCATTGACGAGTAGTTATCCTATAGGAAATGTTCAGATAATAAGTTTAACCTTTTCCATACAAAAGCATCATTGATGAGTAGTTATCCCATAGGAAATGTTCAGATAATAAGTTTAACCCTTTCTATAATAAAGCATCATTGATGAGTAGTTATCCCATAGGAAATATTCAGATAATAAGTTTAACACTTTCTATACTAAATCATCATTGACAAGTAGTTATCCTATAGGAAATGTTCAGATAATAAGTTTAACCCTTTCTGTACTAAAGCATCATTGATGAGTAGTTACCCATAGGAAATGTTCAGATAATAAGTTTAACCCTTTCTATAATAAAGCATCATTGATGAGTAGTTATCCCATATGAAATGTTCAGATAATATGTTTAACCCTTTCTATTCTAAAGCATCCTTGATGAGTAGTTATCCCATAGGAAATATTCAGATAATAAGTTTAACCCTTTATATAATACTAAATCATCATTGACAAGTAGTTATCCTATAGGAAATGTTCAGATAATAAGTTTAACCCTTTCTGTACTAAAGCATCATTGATGAGTAGTTATCCCATAGGAAATGTTCAGATAATAAGTTTAACCCTTTCTATAATAAAGCATCATTGATGAGTAGTTATCCCATATGAAATGTTCAGATAATATGTTTAACCCTTTCTATTCTAAAGCATCCTTGATGAGTAGTTATCCCATAGGAAATATTCAGATAATAAGTTTAACCCTTTATATAATACTAAATCATCATTGACGATTAGTTATCCTATAGGAAATGTTCAGATAATAAGTTTAACTCTTTCTATACTAAAGCATCATTGATGAGCAGTTATCCCGTAGGAAATGTTCAGATAATAAGTTTAACTCTTTCTATACTAAATCTTCATTGATGAGTAGTTATCCTATAGGAAATGTTCAGATAATAAGTTTAACCATTTCCGTACTAAAGCATCATTGATGAGTATAGTTATCCCATAGGAAATGTTCAGATAATAAGTTTAACCTTTTCCATACTAAAGCATCCTTGATGAGCAATTATCCCATAGGAAATGTTCAGATAATAAGTTAAACTCTTTCTATACTAAATCATCATTGACGAGTAGTTATCCCATAGGAAATGTTCAGATAATACGTTTAACCCTTTCTATTCTAAAGCATCCTTGATGAGTAGTTATCCCATAGGAAATATTCAGATAATAAGTTTAACCGTTTCTATACTAAATCATCATTGACGAGTAGTTATCCTATAGGAAATGTTCAGATAATAAGTTTAACTCTTTCTATACTAAAGCATCATTGATGAGCAGTTATCCCGTAGGAAATGTTCAGATAATAAGTTTAACTCTTTCTATACTAAAGCATCATTGATGAGTAGTTATCCTATAGGAAATGTTCAGATAATAAGTTTATCCCTTTCCGTACTAAAGCATCATTGATGAGTAGTTATCCCATAGGAAATGTTCAGATAATAAGTTTAACCTTTTCCATACTAAAGCATCATAGGAAATGTTCAGATAATAAATTTAACCCTTTATATACTAAATCATCATTGACGAGTAGTTATCCTATAGGAAATGTTCAGATACTAAGTTTAACCTTTTCCATACTAAAGTATCATTGATGAGTAGTTATCCCATAGAAAATATTCAGATAATAAGTTTAACCCTTTCTGTACTAAAGCATCATTGATGAGTAGTTATCCCATAGGAAATGTTCAGATAATAAGTTTAACCCTTTCTATAATAAAGCATCATTGATGAGTAGTTATCCCATATGAAATGTTCAGATAATATGTTTAACCCTTTCTATTCTAAAGCATCCTTGATGAGTAGTTATCCCATAGGAAATATTCAGATAATAAGTTTAACCCTTTATATAATACTAAATCATCATTGACGATTAGTTATCCTATAGGAAATGTTCAGATAATAAGTTTAACTCTTTCTATACTAAAGCATCATTGATGAGCAGTTATCCCGTAGGAAATGTTCAGATAATAAGTTTAACTCTTTCTATACTAAATCTTCATTGATGAGTAGTTATCCTATAGGAAATGTTCAGATAATAAGTTTAACCATTTCCGTACTAAAGCATCATTGATGAGTATAGTTATCCCATAGGAAATGTTCAGATAATAAGTTTAACCTTTTCCATACTAAAGCATCCTTGATGAGCAATTATCCCATAGGAAATGTTCAGATAATAAGTTAAACTCTTTCTATACTAAATCATCATTGACGAGTAGTTATCCCATAGGAAATGTTCAGATAATACGTTTAACCCTTTCTATTCTAAAGCATCCTTGATGAGTAGTTATCCCATAGGAAATATTCAGATAATAAGTTTAACCGTTTCTATACTAAATCATCATTGACGAGTAGTTATCCTATAGGAAATGTTCAGATAATAAGTTTAACTCTTTCTATACTAAAGCATCATTGATGAGCAGTTATCCCGTAGGAAATGTTCAGATAATAAGTTTAACTCTTTCTATACTAAAGCATCATTGATGAGTAGTTATCCTATAGGAAATGTTCAGATAATAAGTTTATCCCTTTCCGTACTAAAGCATCATTGATGAGTAGTTATCCCATAGGAAATGTTCAGATAATAAGTTTAACCTTTTCCATACTAAAGCATCATAGGAAATGTTCAGATAATAAATTTAACCCTTTATATACTAAATCATCATTGACGAGTAGTTATCCTATAGGAAATGTTCAGATACTAAGTTTAACCTTTTCCATACTAAAGTATCATTGATGAGTAGTTATCCCATAGAAAATATTCAGATAATTAGTTTAACCCTTTCTATTCTAAAGCATCAATTGATGAGTAGTTATCCTATAGGAAATGTTCAGATAATAAGTTTAACCCTTTCTATTCTAAGGCGTCATTGATGAGTAGTTATCCCGTAGGAAATGTTCAGATAATAAGTTTAACTCTTTCTATACTAAAGCATCATTGATGAGTAGTTATCCTATAGGAAATGTTCAGATAATAAGTTTATCCCTTTCCGTACTAAGGCATCATTGATGAGTAGTTATCCCATAGGAAATGTTCAGATAATAAGTTTAACCTTTTCCATACTAAAGCATCATAGGAAATGTTCAGATAATAAATTTAACCCTTTATATACTAAATCATCATTGACGAGTAGTTATCCTATAGGAAATGTTCAGATACTAAGTTTAACCTTTTCCATACTAAAGTATCATTGACAAGTAGTTATCCTATAGGAAATGTTCAGATAATAAGTTTAACCCTTTCTGTACTAAAGCATCATTGATGAGTAGTTATCCCATAGGAAATGTTCAGATAATAAGTTTAACCCTTTCTATAATAAAGCATCATTGATGAGTAGTTATCCCATATGAAATGTTCAGATAATATGTTTAACCCTTTCTATTCTAAAGCATCCTTGATGAGTAGTTATCCCATAGGAAATATTCAGATAATAAGTTTAACCCTTTATATAATACTAAATCATCATTGACGATTAGTTATCCTATAGGAAATGTTCAGATAATAAGTTTAACTCTTTCTATACTAAAGCATCATTGATGAGCAGTTATCCCGTAGGAAATGTTCAGATAATAAGTTTAACTCTTTCTATACTAAATCTTCATTGATGAGTAGTTATCCTATAGGAAATGTTCAGATAATAAGTTTAACCATTTCCGTACCAAAGCATCATTGATGAGTATAGTTATCCCATAGGAAATGTTCAGATAATAAGTTTAACCTTTTCCATACTAAAGCATCCTTGATGAGCAATTATCCCATAGGAAATGTTCAGATAATAAGTTAAACTCTTTCTATACTAAATCATCATTGACGAGTAGTTATCCCATAGGAAATGTTCAGATAATACGTTTAACCCTTTCTATTCTAAAGCATCCTTGATGAGTAGTTATCCCATAGGAAATATTCAGATAATAAGTTTAACCGTTTCTATACTAAATCATCATTGACGAGTAGTTATCCTATAGGAAATGTTCAGATAATAAGTTTAACTCTTTCTATACTAAAGCATCATTGATGAGCAGTTATCCCGTAGGAAATGTTCAGATAATAAGTTTAACTCTTTCTATACTAAAGCATCATTGATGAGTAGTTATCCTATAGGAAATGTTCAGATAATAAGTTTATCCCTTTCCGTACTAAAGCATCATTGATGAGTAGTTATCCCATAGGAAATGTTCAGATAATAAGTTTAACCTTTTCCATACTAAAGCATCATAGGAAATGTTCAGATAATAAATTTAACCCTTTATATACTAAATCATCATTGACGAGTAGTTATCCTATAGGAAATGTTCAGATACTAAGTTTAACCTTTTCCATACTAAAGTATCATTGATGAGTAGTTATCCCATAGAAAATATTCAGATAATTAGTTTAACCCTTTCTATTCTAAAGCATCAATTGATGAGTAGTTATCCTATAGGAAATGTTCAGATAATAAGTTTAACCCTTTCTATTCTAAGGCGTCATTGATGAGTAGTTATCCTATAGGAAATGTTCAGATAATAAGTTTAACCCTTTCCGTACTAAAGCATCATTGATGAGTAGTTATCCCATAGGAAATGTTCAGATAATAAGTTTAACCTTTTCCATACTAAAGCATCATAGGAAATGTTCAGATAATAAATTTAACCCTTTATATACTAAATCATCATTGACGAGTAGTTATCCTATAGGAAATGTTCAGATAATAAGTTTAACCTTTTCCATACTAAAGTATCATTGATGAGTAGTTATCCCATAGAAAATATTCAGATAATTAGTTTAACCCTTTCTATTCTAAAGCATCAATTGATGAGTAGTTATCCTATAGGAAATGTTCAGATAATAAGTTTAACCCTTTCTATTCTAAGGCGTCATTGATGAGTAGTATCCCATAGGAAATGTTCATACCATGGGTCGTTTGTTGGACTTATTAATCTAAACATTTCCCTCAATAAATGGGGCTCCTCAGCACTTTATTTATCTGTCGTCTGCTTTTATCACCTTAATTAATATCCCTCCAAATCAATAATAGACAAATTACAGACACACTATTTCCAGGCTTGCTTATTAACCCTGACAATCATGAATTTCTAAACCCCTTTTAACAATGATACAGTAATGCCCTAAATAATTGACTCCTTAACCACAGCAGAATTATGGGTAACTTTTCAGGATTTAGTCGGAAATATGGCTTGTTGCTCTCAGTGAGAGCTTTCCAATGAATGGCAACAAGCCATATTTCCGACTAAATCCTGAAAAATTACCCATAATTCTGCTATGGTTAAGGAGTCTATTATCTAGGGCATTACTGTATAGATCTGCCGATACATGTTATAATTACCACACAAATATTCATTGACTGCACTCCACAAATTGTTTTTCGCACTTCTTGATTTCTAAGAATGCCTGCACTGCCTCAAATGTTAACAGATTGTAAATGCAAAAAAATCTCATCATTTTTCCAGGCATGGTCCTCAGCTGAGATATTGACAATCGGTTGCTTTGTAAGATTGGTGGCATATTATGATTCGAGATCTCATTTCACTTGACATTTTCCTCGATTCCGGATGCGATTATTAGGTTGCATCATCGTTAATGGCTCTGACTGACTCGGCTTCTTAATCTTTAGTATTCCATTTTCTTGTTAAATATTGCCCTTGTCTGTCATTCAAGCCTTGAAATAGTGTGTCTGTCATTTGCAGAATGAGGTTCTCATTCCGATGTACACTTTTTAACTGACTGGGAGTATAATATACATTTAGAAAGGGCTAAAAACATATTTTGTACTCATTTCAGTGATTCAAACTGATAAGTGAGCAAGTCCTGAGTTTATGTGTCTGTCATTTGCAGAAAGAGGTCCCTAGAGTGTGAATTTAGTGACTTTATCCCGCATAGCAGGCTAAGATCACCAAATTCACCCTCTGGGGACCTCATTCTGCATTGCCTCATCTGCTATAGACTCAGATTGAAGTTCTCAAATGGTGAATATTGTGTGGGAACCTCATTCTGCAAATGACAGGCACCTTATTCTCAGGCCTGTGCTGCGGGTAGTAAACTGGCCTGCAGGCGTCAGTAAACCGCACCTCTGCACTGCGGGTAGTAAACTGGTCTGCGGGCGTCAGTAAACCGCACCTCTGCACTGCGGGTAGTAAACCGGCCTGCGGGCGTCAGTAAACCGCACCTCTGCACTGCGGGTAGTAAACTGGCCTGCGGGCGTCAGTAAACCGCACCTCTGCACTGCGGGTAGTAAACTGGCCTGCAGGCGTCCGTCAGTAAACCGCACCTCTGCACTGCGGGTAGTAAACTGGTCTGCGGGCGTCAGTAAACCGCACCTCTGCACTGCGGGTAGTAAACTGGTCTGCGGGCGTCAGTAAACCGCACCTCTGCACTGCGGGTAGTAAACTGGTCTGCGGGCGTCAGTAAACTGTACCTCTGCACTGCGGGTAGTAAACTGGCCTGCGGGCGTTAGTAAACCGCACCTCTGCACTGCGGGTAGTAAACTGGTCTGCGGGCTTAAGTAAACCGCACCTCTGCACTGCGGGTAGTAAACTGGCCTGCGGGCTTAAGTAAACCGCACCTTTTCACTGCAGGTAGTAAACTGGCCTGCGGCCTTAAGTAAACCAAACCTCTGCACTGCGGGTAGTAAACTGGCCTGCGGGCGTTAGTAAACCGCACATCGGGCAATATATTACAATTACATTTTGCCATACAAGGGCTATAGTCTAATTAGTTCAAAGTAGTCAATTTAGAGGTTATACCAACCAACCAATGGAAGACGTATGCAGTACGTCTATGATAGGCAATGCTTATTTATGCTTTGAAAGTAGTTCAGAGAAAATTGAGATATGAGTTCTCGAGAAAAACACAATCTTAGTTGAGCGCATTTAGAATTTTGGGGTAAATTTTAGTTTCATTCAGAAACACTTTCACTATACTCGAGAATTTTTTTTAAAACATGGAGCTATCGTCTATATTGGACACTCTTCCACTGACGTTCTTTTGAAACTAAGAACCCCAAATCCCTATCCAGTAACTCAAATAAAGATACCTTTCCATACATATGATACATTGATAAAGTAAGAGGTGATGCAGGAAAATGTAAACCGTGATGCGGGCAGACATCATGCCCATGTTGCAGTTTACTTCGACACCATGTAGTGTCATATGAAATGGTCAATTTTCCAACTTAAATGCAACAAATTCCAATATCACTGTTTACTCAATATTTGCCCCTCAGCGGGGTTAATAGGATGACCAGCGTGGTATAGTAATGCCCTAAATAATCGACTCCTTAACCACAGCAGAATGATGGGTAATTCCTGTAAAGGAATGGTTAACCTCCAGCAGACATCTACCAGGCCATTGACATTAAACATTTCGGAGTGTTTGATTCAATTGGGACCTCTGGGATACCATCTGGAGAACTACAGGAAGTCTGGGCTATTACATACAATCAACATTTGCGTCTGTTCCCTCGTGGCAAGTCCGAGTTTAAATGACCTGTCTGGGTCATTTGGTACATGAGTGACATGACAGAATCTTAGGCTCATGTTCCATCTTGCCTGACAAAATCTCAGACACAGGGACCAGCCCAGAAGGTGACTTGGGAGACTATCTTGTCCCTAAATTGTGCCACTTCTCCATATTTTAGTCCCAAGGATCCAGAAAATTTGAAAAGGGGGGGCGCTATGTATTTTTGTATATATGATGCAAAGCATCATCTGAAGAGCGGCGAGTGTGGGGGAGAGCACGAGAGGGGGGTTTAACCCCCTCTCCTAGGTGGGGGTCCGGGGGAAGTTTTGCGTATACTACATTCAAAACGACGCGTTTTCCTGTGTTCTGGGCCCAGTTTATATTGCTTTATATTAGGCATATATGGAGCGAGTGACAATAACATTCAGTACAATTACGGTATACTATGGAGGGTTAGTGATGGAAGATCAAAGCTTCTTTGAACAGTGAACTTATTTTCTGAAAGTCTGCAAATGATAGTGAATTATCTGGGCGACATGATTATTTTGGCACGCCGGACATGCCCATGGAATATAAACCCCCGGAATCACCGAGTCGCCTATGGTTTGGGCTGGTGCATGGGAGAATATTTTGTAATTCAGAATGAATAATCGCAAAATCATGGCTTCTAGACAGTACTAGTATAGAGGTGTTTCGGCTGGCAATGCATCTATCCAACCACTTTTAAAATTCCGCATTGACCATGCTGATTTTTTCAGTTTTACTTCTAATAGCCATCAGCTTCATGATACACCAGCAAAATAAGTCATTAATACAAGCCAAATGGGTGGTCCGATCACACTCCAATCATGTACTCGTTTTATTAGTATATATAAACAGTTTTTCACCAAAAAATATCTGACACCGAACTGATTAACTAGTATTCCAATCCCCAATTCATCTACATTATGGTTGCATCCATAATGTTAATTAAAATATTGTATATAGATTAATATTTGTTGTGTAAGTGTTTGGGTTATGAATAAAAATATGTTCAGTCAATCAACTGACTAATGACGATAACAACACATGGAAACCGATGTTTTGAAGGACTCGTGACTTTTTATTAAGCAATGGCAGATGCATATTTGTCGTGATCTAAAGATGTCTTGTTATCACACATTTGTTCAAATTAGGGTGTAACAACATGTGATGGAAGATATAACCAATTTTAAATGCCATGCATATATACCATTGGAAACGAACCAGGAATGTATTTCTATATAAATAATTCGAAAATATGCTATGTATATGGTAGATGTATACCATAGTAGTATGGCGTATGTGCCTTTAGCTACTCTCTTTACGATGATGCTGCCACCAGTGCGTTTTATAGTCCGAGAGTTGATCGAACTACATTATATAACCTAGAGTGCACTGTTGACGACTCATGTTTATCATTCATTTGTTCTTAACATATAGATGGAATTGTCTAAATTTTGACTCCACTTTTAGAATTGCTATATTTATTTTTGATAGAAATATTCAGTGTTGAAATTTCGGGCGCCCAAAACTTGGCGCCGGGCGAGATATTTTCCGACACTCTGATACAAAATGGCGCAGAAATTGTTTGCTCTGCATGGCGAAAAATAGCCCGGGGGCCCTCATCTCGGGATGTTCGCTTCGCCCCTTGCATGGCTATACATATCGCGTGGAATACCAAATTGAAGTCATTTCAACCCACAGTTAAAATAACTATACGTTTTAGTAATGTAAACTGCTGTATCTGCATGCGTGTTAGCAATATTCGGAATCTTCGGGCGACCGAGACAAATGGCGCCAGAACACCTCACAAAATTTCCTTCCCCCCCCCCCCCTTGGATCCGCCCTTGAAGACTTCTCCCAATTTGCAACTTCTAGGATGGTCGCTTGTTAAAAAATTATGTGGGGACCCCTGTGGATCAGACAGTAAGTTGCATATCACATTAGCGGCGAGATATACGAAGCTTGTATATTATGCTCACGTGTGTATACACGGCATATACTAAAGCAATGCACATTCGATGTATTGCATGTGTATTGAGTTTAGTGTGCCTGTCATTTGCAGAATGAGGTCCCCAGATTGTGAATTTAGTGATGCTATCACGCATAACTGGCTAGCAACACCAAATTCACCCTCTGGGGCCCTCATTCTGCATGGCCTCATATGCTATGGGAGACATAAACACAGATTTAAGTTCCCAAATGGTGAATATTGGGATTAGAATCTTTGTGAAGAAGTTTCTATAGAAATTTGATAATAAAGAAACTTTCCAGAGAAGATGAGGCCTAAGCAGAATGAGGTCCCCAGAGGGTGAATTTAGTGATACTAGCCCGCTATGTGGGATAGTGTCACTAAATACACCCTCTGGGACCTCATTCTGCAAATGACGGGCACACTAAACTCAGGCTTGTTCTGCATATTACTCCGACACTTTCGATTTACTGAAGATAATGCAGAGGTCCAGGGAGTTAACACTGTTGATTAACACTTTATAACCCTTTGGTGACTCCAGTAGTGTTCTTTAAGGTGCACACACCCAAGAGTGTACACATGTCAGCAATTAATGTTCGTGTCACTAGATTCTATAAAAGAAGTATAATCTATTAAGATAGACAGATATATGTTGATGTTTGGAGATGATGTGATTTGATTTAACAATTTGTTGAGCTCTCCCTGGATGATGATAATCTCCGAAGAGGATTCTGTGACACTCGTTTGTTCCCAGACAATTGACAATAAATATTTAATGCTTGTCTGATTCACTTACACCGTGTGTTTGATTACATGCGTTATCATCTGGAAAATTCAATAAGACACATGTCTTTGGACATCACGAACGTAACTTCAGGTTACACTGGTGTAAATATGGTTCGGACATCTAGCGGATGTGGAGGATATTATTGGAGAGAATGAAAGACACTGGGCCCTGATCGGTCAACAATAGCCTTGTGTGGTTTTAGCATAAAAAATGCATCAAACCTCTTCCATATGAATTCCCATAGGTAAAATAGCCATTGGCACAGGAATTAACCCTTTGAAGAGAAGTTTGGATTTTGTGATGTGATCTGAAAAATTACATTATATTTTTAGTGTGGTTTTGACACTAGTTACAAAACACAAGATTTAAAGGCGAATTCTCTGCTTGTCAGATATATATATTTTTGCATAAAAAGTAACCGCAAATGTCAATCTTTTAGATTTAAAGAAAATTCGGGACCTGGGTGAGAGCTTTCCAATGAATAGCAAGAAGCCATATTTCCGACTAAATCCTGAAAAATTACCCGTAATTCTGCTGTGGTTAAGGAGTCAATCATTTAGGGCATTACTTTAAATGCCCCTTTATATTATATATGTGTTTGAGAGTTTTGCCAATTGGAACTTATTTCCATGGTTTACTCTTCACATACTCACAATTCAATCTGGTGTGGTGGGCTTCCCTCCATGTTGGGGACGTGGGCTTTATAGGGCTTATTAACCCTTTCTATACTAAATGGAATCTCCCAGCCATTTATAATAGTGTATATTGGATTGGTCTATTAATTTGGAGGGGTGTTCATGATATATAAGCAGATGACCGACAGAAAAACACCAAGGGTGAAGGGACGTGCAAACTGCAGTCCGAACATCCTACCCGGCCTTCGGCCGGAAACAACTCAACAACAAAAACTCCAAGAGCATAAGGGTTCAGCTATGGTCATTGAACTTATTATCTAAACATTTCCTAAGGGAATTACTGATCAATGAGCATTTTGTATAGGAAGGGTTAAAGATGGTCTATCTCTTCCTAAACAAGTTTTATATAGATTTCTGGGTATAAAATAATAAATATATTTCCAAGACCCCTGTCTGGAAATGCTTCTATCAATTAATCATTGTTTTTATTTTTTTCAAAATTTAGTTCTAAGTATATTATTTTAGCAAAAAATTTGTTTTTTTAAATTTAGCCAGGAACCCTGAACAAAATATGCAACTATAATTAGTATATCATGGGCACATGTTTGTAATTTCATCCCGTTTTATATCACTTAATCCCATTGTATTACGACTGAGATTTATATAATACTTCTATATTAGGTAGGTGCACAGCATTGTGTCTAAAATCCTCATTCAATCAGACTGTATAATTCAGCACATAGTTACAATGCATATTGTTTACACAACCTCCACCATCACCCAGCTGTGTTAAGCATCCACCCATCACCCAGCTGTGTTAACCATCCACCCATCACCCAGCTGTGTTAAGCATCCACCCATCACCCAGCTGAGGTGTTGAGGGTTGTTGTGAAAACACCGGCCTTGATAGATTATACAAACACCAGCTGGAAGCCAGGAGTTTGTTTTCTTGATTGCCTCCATGTTAAGAGATTATGTATATATTATATACAGCATTATTTACAAATATGGTGAATCAGCCTATCAAAAGATCCACCACTACCAGAAAAAAGAAATTGAACACCAAAAAAAGCGTTACAAATTGCTACCTTTTTTTTCTTTCTTTTTTTCTTGTTTGTTTCAATAAAGCTCTAAAAATGAGGGTTGAAGGAGTAGACCTCTCGGTCTATTCGACCATACCGGGGTTAGCCCCCCCCCCCCCCCCCCCCCCAAATCACATTCTCATTACATGGTGAACAGTATATGTAACGAAATTGAATGTCACATGCATATGGACGCATTAAATGTTTATAAATGTGTGTCATATAATATTGTTATACTCGATAAAATAAAAAAAATGACATAATCAATTTTATGATCGAAGTAATCGTTTAAAATAGATTGGGGTTTTCCCCCCATGTTGCAATGACGTATATTATATAATGCGCAGTATTAAGATAGGCCATACTTTGGGCAAACATAAGTACAAAATTTCTTTGCTTACAAAGATTCATTAAACCATCCTCCCTCCCCAATATTCTGTTAGCAGCTTGAGATTTATGTTTTATCTTGCACTAATTAGTTTTCTTGAAGTTCACAACTTCTTATTATAGCTGTGATCATTATAATTAATACAATATGTTATTGATGCTAGATGTTTATTGATCATAATTACATATTAGAAAGCGAGAGAGGCAGTTATTGCCCCCCACCTTCTTGACATTTATTATATTTTGTTCATGTTGACTATTGGTTGTTTACGTTTATAATAATAAACAGCCCATTTGAATCTGAACTATAGTGTTTGTTGTCAATGAACAATCTTATCCTTTGAGTGCCATATTGGCCTTGTATATAGACATACTTAAGATTCTGAAGAACATAAAACTCAAAAAAACTTATAGCAAGAAAATACAAAACAATAAAAAAAATTTAAATAAAGTGAAAAAAAAAGCAAATACAAAAGAAAAACAATTAAGACTAAAAATATTAACAAAATCAAAGACAGACTTATGTTCTTAATTGTTTAATACTACAAAATAAATTATAAACCAATATGTGCTATGGTTAGATTGATGAAACAAAATGCAACCAGGTGCACTCTATTGCATTTAAATCCCTATTCATTCAGAGTGTATAATACAGCACATGTTTACATTGTTTGCTCAACCTCCACCCATCACCCAGCTGAGTTAGGTGTTGAGGGATGTTGTGAAAACACTACTTTGATGGATTATACAAACACCAGCTGGGAGCCAGGAGTGATGCTTACCATTCAAATCTGCTTTGACAACAATATGCAACCTGTGCCTATTGTTTTCATACTGCTTCAAAAGGTGTTGAAATTTATTTTATCAACAACGAGCTAATACCTCATACTCTATAGGGCAGCATGAGTAGGTATATGTCATGTGATATTCTATAAATGTATCAGGTTCTCCAGTTTTGGATCATAAAACATCTGCTATCCTTACAAGGTGGTATCATCTGGCAGTTACAGCATATGAACATTGTATTATAAATATGGGTTGGAAGGCAATTTGTCGCAGAAAAATTGGTTTCTCAGAGAGGAAGTTTGGTTTGAAAGTGCTCTCCGTCACAGAGAAAGGTCTGGTGAATTTGTTTTGTTTTATTTTTTTTCTGATGAAGAAATTAATTTGATAAACTTTTGACTCTCAGAAATAAAACAAAATTGGGATTTATTATTTAAAGTTCTTCAATTAAACAAATATTGGGCTGCGAGCTGTGTATTAATTAATTAAAATCAAGCTCATTTTACTATCATGGCCTAGCTAGTCTTCATTAACAGCTACTTCAAATGACCAAAAAGTATAATATCAGACACATGGATAAAGAACTTCTTGCTCATTACCTCAACCCTCTTTTAATTATTGAAATTATTGTTTGTTTTTTTATTCTATAAAAATTTAGCAAGTTCATTCAAATGCTACTAAAACATATAAATCAAATCTTCACAGTCATATATTGCAAAACACCATTTTTTTTTGGACACAAGAACCAAAAGTTCATTTGAACTCAGAACTGGAAAGTATGTCTAGAAATGAGTACATATATCCCGGAGAGCTACAGACAATGATTATAAATTTATAACCACCCAATGATCACACCTGACCCTTCTCTAATTTCAGCTCTCTTCGAGGCAGTCGAACACCAGGATCTAGATCTAGTTAAAGTAATTCTCGCCTCAAACGAAATAGAAATAAATTGGTGAGTTATATTCTAATGACAGTCAATCAATTTTATATAATTCAAGGACTCTCGCTTCAGACAAAAAAATCTTAGTAACAAGATTGAACACTAATTTCCTTCCTGTCCGCCTTGCTAATTTTTAGACTTTTTTCTAACAGAGGTTGTTCTAGCCTGAGGGAAGAAAAGGCAGGAATGTTTAAGAGTCTGAACACTATGTTACATCAATTGATTGTCAAGACTTCACTTCTGTTAAGCTTTAATTAAAGGGATTGTACTCAAATTTTCTGTATTTGTTTAGCCTGAAGTAATAACAAGAACTTTACCAATATATGCCAAGTATGAGTACTAATCGAAATGGACCTTGCTCTGGAATAAATCATGTTAGTCGACCAAAATCTGACAACTTTCACTGTACTGATTATGACGGGATTCAGTACGAATCGGCGGGAATAAATATATTTTACGGATGGCAGCAAAACATGAATGCAATGAATATCATGAAGATATTCTCATACAATTTTCAGAAAAATGTATCAAATTAAATGTTACATTATGTGCATACTGCTCCCAGAATTGTATTAGTTTTATTCTATAGTGAGAGAGTGTCTTGATTGCATTTGGCAACATTTGCAGATAAAATGACTTTCACTTTAACAGTAATTTTTACATAATAATGGTTTGAACATGTGAAATCCTGTCAGTGGAGAGATATATAATACAAATAAGAACAAAATCTATCTAATTTTCCATGTTCATCTGATTATTAATCATTATTTTACACACATATATGATTTTCACATTTACCCATTGTTAGTGCCTTATTACGTCCCTTTTAATTGTGTTTAGTTATGAATTTTAAAATAATGAAGAAAGTGAGTAATAATTTTAAAAGTTGCAACATTCTGATTGTTATTTCAATCTGAGTGTATAATATCTTAAAGCCACATGGCAGTTTGTGCTCCAAAATACACATAATATTATTTGCTTTTTAATTTTTCCAGGTATTGAAATGGGTCAATAAATATCTTAACTACCTTTCTACGAGCATTCTGACCCAAAAAGACGCATTGAAGTAATGAAATTACAACAATGAACACAGTGTTTGGGTCCGAAACATAAAACAGCCATTTGCCCGACATGGAACAGAAAATAGCATTCCGTGTTAGTCTATACCTGATATGGTAGAACTAAAGAGCATTTGTCTGACTTCTAGCGAAAAATTGAAAATGCCTGGAAAATGGCTGTGACTTTGGCAAGTGTTTTTCAGAGCGTATGAAGCCGGTATATCAATATTTAATGTATTTATCAACCTATTGTAACTGTCCCTCCAAATTACGTAGACAAAATTTGGATGTTCGAATGAGCCATGTCCGTTTAAAGATGCATTTGAAAAAATGTTGTTATTTTTGCATCTTGATGATATTGGGGTGCAACTGATCGGATTGAGTACTTTTATATTTTGAAAATAATTTTCCTACCTGCTTCCCCTGCAAGCATGGAGGAGAATGAACTAAGAATCAATGCTAAATTGGTCAGTATTAATTTCAGTTTGAACAACGAAAGTCTCACTGCGCTGGATGTGGCTGTTATGACCAACAACATACCGATGGCCAAATTACTGCTTCAACATGGAGCGAGGGAGAGTCCACTCTGTGAGTATTAACACTTTCAGTGCCAGGTCCGATTTTTGTACCAACCCATATACCCTGTGCCAATGCATTCTCTTATATATGCGAGTCGACCATAGGTCGTCTCGCATATATAAGAAAATGCATTGGCCTAACAATTTTTCATCATTTGTTAATATTTTTTACAATTTTAATAATTTTTTTGTTATATTCTTTAACAGACTTATTTTGTAGGTTTAGTGCCAGGGAATCTTACGTTTTTCATGGGCATCAAAATTATTACTATGAATACTTGGTGATAGTTTTGAGTTATAACATGCCCCTAAGGTTTTAACCAGTTTGTTTTTAAATTCACTATAGCATGCTTAAGCATACCCAAAAAAAATTCAACCCAAACAAATCTGAATTTTTAAAAAACATTTTAGGGCCGATTTTACAGACCGTAAATTAGGGCCGATGAGATCAACCCCTGGCACTGAAAGGGTTAAAGGCATGGATGGCCTTTGTTATAGGTTATAATTTAGGTATAGCAGTTACCAAAATTGAATTTCCCAAAGAATATACTAATAGTATAGTATAATGATAGTATGAATGCGATATTACCCACAAAACACACTTTGTGTGAGCCAATCATTTGTTTATATATAGCATGTAAATAGTGAGCGATAAGCAAAACACTGAACACTGTAGCGATTTTTTAGGAGAGTGATTCACCGTGACCCATTCAACACCAGAATCTTGAGTCGTGTGTATTAACGAGCACTATACCAGTATATTGGAAACAATTTGGTGGCCCTTTCTATCCAAAATTCACTTATTGCCAATATTGGGATCTCCCTGGTATTTTTGCTTATCGCATACTCTTTACATACTGTTTGTTTACATAACATGGCGCTTGTTTACATAACACAGAGTACTAACATGTAATTTATGCGATAATTATCATTGGTATAAGAAGAAAGTTTGTCTATAATACTATATTCTTTCTGTTTATGGCAGTTTTAATGGACGTGTCTATTTTAATTGCAATACCGACTGCCAATGCTTACCTTATCTTTAATACCATAGTCTTAGATAAACTTAAATTTTTAAGTGTCGTAAATGTGCCTTTCTTAAACTTGATATTCTAAACTATTTAATATGTCTGAGTGCTATGAGGGCTTTAAATGATATACCTTCATATGTATATATTTTTCAATTTCAGTCCAGAATCATGAAAACAGGGCATCAAGGTTAGACATGTTGGCATCCGAAGCAAAAAAGAAAGTCGTAGAGCTGACATCAATCGTCCTGAATGGATCATCGGGTAGCACCTCTAATAGTATCCAAAAGGTAAGTTTAAACTAACATAGCATGTTCGATCCACAAAGTTATGTATATATAATTTGTTAAGAGGTATCTCAAAACATACATTCGCAGGTGATTTCCAAACAAACTTGTCTATATAGCGCTGAGGAAAAAAAGTGTGTTGTTTCTTATTTTTCGGTGAATTTGAGGTCGTTTCGTTTGTACTGGTTAAAATGTTTTATTCTGAAACATTGGAAAATTGATGTAACAGCTGAATGGTTATTTACACTTGGAATTTTGACAGCAATATCATATTAATCAAAAAGTTAAAGTAATACCCGAAGTATATGACCCTTTAACCACAGCAGAATTATGGGAAATTTCCCATAATTCTGCTGTGGTTTAGGGGTCGATTATTTAGGACATTACCTTATTACACCACATTTATATACTTTCCTTGTTTTTATCAGGAGAACGAGAGACAATTGACTCACTGGGAGTTCAAGTATAGCTTGCTAAATCGACTGAAGGCTGGATACGAACATGCAAGTAAGTACTAGTATAAACAATCAATATAGTACACCCATTTACCTATTATTGTTACTTACAAAATAATCCTTATATAACACCCACTTGCCAATAATCGTTGCCTATAAAACAATCCTTATAGTGCACCGACTTACCATTAATCGCTGCCTATAAAACAATCCTTATAGTGCACCGACTTACCATTAATCGCTGCCTATAAAACAATCCTTATAGTGCACCGACTTACCATTAATCGTCGCCTATAAAACAATCCTTATAGTGCACCCACTTACCATTAATCGCTGCCTATAAAACAATCCTTATAGTGCACCGACTTACCATTAATCGTCACCTATAAAACAATCCTTATAGTGCACCCACTTACCATTAATCGCTGCCTATAAAACAATCCTTATAGTGCACCGACTTACCATTAATCGTCGCCTATAAAACAATTCTTATAGTGCACCGACTTACCAATAATCGCCGCCTATAAAACAATCCTTATAGTGCACCGACTTACCATTAATCGTCGCCTATAAAACAATTCTTAAAGTACACCCACTTACTGTTGCCTATAAAACAATTCTTAAAGTGCACCAACTTGCAGTTACCTATAAAACAATTCATATACTAGTAGTATGCCAACTTACCTGTAATTGTTACCTGTAAAACAATCCATATATTACCCCCACTTACCTGTAATTGTTACCTGTAAAACAATCCATATATTACCCCCACTTACCTGTAATTGTTACCTGTAAAACAATCCATATATTACCCCCACTTACCTGTAATTGTTACCTGTAAAACAATCCATATATTACCCCCACTTACCTGTAAAACAATCCATATATTACCCCCACTTACCTGTAATTGTCATTATAAAACAATTGTTATATTACATCGATCCTGGAATTTAGTGTACTTTTGTCGTTCACCTAAATTGTTTTTAAATTGCACATTTATAAGAGAATGCACTGGCACAGAATCTATAATGCTGTATCAGCGCAGCTACCATCATGGGCCATGAAAAAGAGTTTCATAGACATTTTGTTTTGTTCTTGGAAGCGCTGCCGGGGAGGGGGGTATAGAAGTTAAATCATCTTTGAACAAAAACAGCACATTTATTTTAGGGTGCAGTGTTTCTAACATATGTCCAATTTTCAATTGCAGAAAAACCAGATGCACCAACTAATGTAACGTTAATGGTGTGCAGCAGTTCATCAATATACGTCAAATTCAGCGAACCACTCAACCACAATGGTGCAGTCGTTACCAAATATAGAGGTATGTAAATAAGCCTGAAAATATGCACCTGACATTTTCAGAATGAGGACCCCAGAGGGTGAATTTATTGACAATACCCCGCACAGCACTCATACTCTGCAGACCTCATTCTGAATGATCTGCTATGGGAGATCTAAACACAGATTTAAGTTCCCAGATGGTGAAGATGGTGATGTACAAACATTGAGCACCTTGATTGTGCACTGTGCCATCTGCAAATTTAGGGATATACTAACACTAATTAAACTAAAGAAGAAAAAGATAATTCTAAAGAAGTTTCTAAAAATACTATAGAACTTTTTAATTTGATAATAAAGATATTTTCCAGATAAGATGATGCCTAATCAGAATGAGGTCCCAAGATGGTGAATTTTGTGATGCTACCATCACTAAATTCACCCTCTGGGGACCTCATTCTGCAAATGTAGGCATCATATTTTCATTTCTTCC
The DNA here is from genome assembly GCA_032622095.1 of Siphonodentalium dalli. Taxonomy (NCBI): domain Eukaryota; kingdom Metazoa; phylum Mollusca; class Scaphopoda; order Gadilida; family Siphonodentaliidae; genus Siphonodentalium; species Siphonodentalium dalli. The sequence continues at coordinate 61,930,847 of CP136065.1, read as the reverse complement.
TTGAGCCCAGTGCATAGGAGAATGACGATTATCTAACTGAGATATCCCATCAATGAACATGTAATAAATAATTATTATTTTTCAGTGGAGTGGAGTCTATCAGAGGATTTTGTGTCTCTTGCTGGTAAGACAATCATAGATGACGTCCGCTATATGGAGACTGAGATTCAGAATCTAAAGAACGGCACAAAGTACTACATTCGAGTAGCAGCGGTTAACATGAAGGGCATCGGGCCGTATGCTGCATCCAATCCACTATATGCTGTCCCATCTAGTAAGTTGTGGTCAAATCAGTTATCAGTTAACCCTTCCATGACTGGAGCTTCCTGAAATTTTGTGAAAACCCTGTGCCAATGCATTCTCTTATATATGCGAGTCTCCGATAGGGATATAAGAGAATACTTTGGCCTAACAATATTTACTGTGACCTCGCATATATAAGAGAATGCACTTGCACAGGATCTTTAACCCTTTCAGTGCCAGGAGCCGATCTCATCAGCCCTAATTTACGGTCTGTAAAATCGGCCCTAAAAAAATAAAAAACATTTTTTATAGATTTTTTTGGGGTATGCTTAAGCATGCTATAGCGAATTTAAAAACAAACTGGATAAAACCTTAGGGGCATGTTATAACTTAAAACTATCACCAAGTATTCACAGTAATAATTTTGATGCCCATGAAAAACTTAAGATTCCCTGGTACTAAACCTACAAAATAAGTCTATTAAGGAATTAAAGAATATAATAAAAAATTATTAAAATTGTAAAAAATAATAACAAATGATGAAAAATTGTTAGGCCAATGCATTCTCTTATATATGCGAGGCGATCTATGGTCGACTCGCATATATAAGAGAATGCATTGGCACAGGGTATATGGGTTGATACAAAAATCGGACCTGGCACTGAAAGGGTTAATGCTGCACCAGAGCAGCTTCCATTATGGAAGGGTTAAACATACTAGTATTTTGTTTTATATGGTTCTAACATGTTTTAAGAAGCTCTATACATTATTAGCCAAGATCAAAGAACCTGATTACTTTGATAATAAACGTTTTAGATTCGATAAATTCAAATTTCAAACTTGGGTTGCTAGAAAAATGGATTCGGCATGCGTAATTTCGTTATTGGAGAACTGTAACATCAATATACATGTAATGAAAACAAATTTGATCTACACTAATGCCCTCTGTGAGGGCTTTCCGATGAATGGCAACAAGCCATATTTCCGACTAAATCCTGAAAAATTACCCATAATTCTGTTGTGGTTAAGGGGTCGATTATTTAGAGCATTACTGTACATGTAATGAAAACAAATTTGATCTATTTCTCCATGTTCGTGGTGGTGATTTTTTTACAGACTTTTATATTTTTTGCACATTTATCCACTGAGTGCCTTGGGTCCCTTTAAAAAATCATGCCTGAACATTACTATTGTGAATTTCAGATTGGCGGGATTTGGAAGGGAAGGAGCACAGACTTACTGGGAAGCTCGAATCATTGGAGCAGATCTTCAAACAGATCCGAACAATGAGGCATCCAACTTCTGCAGAAATCAAAGGTATGGTCAAGGTCATCTAACTGTTTTTTGTTTTGTTTTTGTTAAAGTTTTTATTCAGAGTAATTCCCTAGTTGTTGTATAAGTAACTAATCATTGGTTGAATTGATGACTGGTTCCTTTATGGGCCAAGGCAAGAAAAGCTTTGTAATCTTGAAATGTGATGGAAATGCTACTAAATTTATTTTCTTTATTTACAAAATACTCATTGCCAAACAGTCAATTTGGAAAGGCTCAGATAATTAGTTCAACAAGAGCTACGCTGGGCGTGCAAAATACGCCCTCTCTGGGGAAAAAAGGGGCATATCTCTGGTAAAAATTGGCGGACGGAACTCAAATTTGAACTTGACCTGTGTTTTGGTGGGAGAAAGTAATATACCAAATTATCATTGAATCCGATAAGCTCTAGTAAAGTTATCATCCGGACAACAAATTTCAGGGATTTTCTAAGTCAAATTACGTCAAATAAAGGGCACAACTCCGGTGAAAATTGGCGGACGGAACCCAAATTCGAACTTGAGCTCCTAATAAACCCACATACCAAATTTGATTGAAATCGGTTCACTCTAGTTAAAGTTATCATCCGGACAACAAATTTCAGGGATTTTCTAAGTCAATTACGTCAAAAAAGGGGCCATAACTCTCGCAAAAATTATCGGATTAAAACGAAATTCGGACTTGAGCTGTATTTTGATATATGTAATCCACAGGTTTTGCGTATAAACATTTCAAAATCGAGTTATCATCCAGAAACCAAAAAACATAAGAAAAACTGAATTTTCTGAGTCGAAAAAGGGGCATAACTCTGCCAAAAATGGTCGGACAGAACCCAAGTTCGAACTTGACCTGTGTTTTGGTGGGAGAAAGTAATATACCAAATTTGGATTCATACCGATAAACTATACTAAAGTTATCATCCGGACAACAAATTTCAAGGATTTTCTAAGTCAAAAAACGTTAAATAAGGGGCATAACTCCGGTGACAATTGGCGGGTGGAACCCAAATTCGAACTTGAACTTACTTTTCGGCTAATAAACCCACATACCAAATTTTACTAATTTTGGTTCACTCTAACTAAAGTTATCATCCGGACAACAGGTTAACGGATGCCCGGACGGACAGACCAATACTATAATACGGCCTTTTTTTCAAAAGGCGTATAATAAAACGGCCATTTCCTACCATTGATAAGGAATCCTTCTGCAGTTAGATTATTTTTCGTATGTTATGCTTGTATTGCCTGAATGTCCCTCCTGCTGAATAATAGACCATTCCAATGTATACTTTGATCACTTAATGGGAGATTCCATTCAGTAAAGAAAGGGTTAAACACCCTTTAGATCTTCAGTCAGAGTCAATTGTTAACCAATATTTCAATAATAAAAATATTATCATGTTATGTTATTTTTATCCATAGATATGGACATGCCGGGTGCAGCGTTGCAGCGGAAAAGAAAGAGTCTCAAAACCTTGTTCACCTGGGGTTCCAAACTCCAGAAAAACCTCAAAAGGTCAGTTCCTATTTGAATTTTTGCTATTAACTTTTTCATGATGCTGCTGCACTGGTGCGACATTAAAGATCCTGTGCCAGTGCATTCTCTTATATATGCGAGGCTCTCATAGGGATCGAGCTTTCATATATAAGAGAATGTATTGGCTTACAAAGGTCAAGGTAAATATTTTTAGGCCAATGCAGGGTCCAAGCTAGGGGTTGAAAACAGGGAGAAGTGACTTCTCCATCTGGAAATTTTAGGGAGATTTCAGCCCAAAATATGGAGAAGTGGAGAGAAAAACATAAACACTTGTTAATTTTCAAATATCAATTTATTTATAACATCAATAAGCCTTCTAGCTTGGGGCCTGGGCCAATGTATTATGCAAAGTGTTACAAGGAATGCTTTATTTTGTTTTTAAGAAACAAGAAAATAATGTTCAGTGAGTGTCTTGATTACAGCCATTGCTGCTGAAAAAAACATGTCCCCCGTATCGGATCATAATCAACATTGTATGCATTTTAGAGTTATTGTTTGTGACAAATCAGTGACAGTGCTGTTACAGTAGACAGTAGACAGTTACTGTACATTCTTTGGATTCTCATCATATCACTGGAGATTCAGAGAATAAGTGTTTTAATAATATATTTTTTTTAACAGGGGAGTCTATTTGTCCACTCTTCTCTACAACGAAGATAAAGTGCTGGTCACGTCGGAGGAGAGGCTGCCAACGGTGGAAGTTGACGAGAGCTTCAATAATCCAACAATTCACAATGAATTTCATTGGATGATGAAGGTAAAATATTAACCTTGTATTAACCATTTGTTACTGACTTTAATTTAGGGGAATATACAGTAATGCCCTAAGTAATCGACTCCTTAACCACAGAAGAATTATGGGTAACTTTTCAGGATTTAGTCGGAAATATGGCTTGTTGCCATTCATCGGAAAGCTCTCACTGAGAGGCGATTAATTAGGGCATTACTGTAGAGGACTGTAGTATATCAGTTAAAATAGTTATTGAGTAGTGCAAAAAATTCATAGCTTCTTAACCCTTTCATGACAGGAGCTGTGCTGGTGCCTCGTTAGATATCCTGTGCCAGTGCATTATTGTTAGGTCCATGTATTCCCTTATATACAGTAATGCCCTAAATAATCGACTCCTTAACCACAGCAGAATTATGGGTAACTTTTCAGGATTTAGTCGGAAATATGGCTTGTTGCCATTCATCGGAAAGCTCTGTGAGAGCTTTCCGGTGAATGGCAACAAGCCATATTTCTGACTAAATCCTGAAAAGTTACCCATAATTCTGCTGTGGTTAAGGAGTCGATTATTTAGGGCATTGCTATATGGGAGGCTCCCTAAGGGGGCGAGCTTATATAAGAGAATGCGTTGCCACAGGGTTTTCACCAAATTTCAAGAAGCTCCAGTCCAGCCATGGCAGGGTTAAGCTCCAAATTTGAAGGTTACATTCTCAAAAAGAGAATTCAATATTATCTACTTCAACTTAATGAAACGCATGGATTTATTCATAGTCTTCTCAACAGACCATTATAGATGTACAGTAATGCTCTAATTAATCAACTCCTTAACCACAGCAGAAATATTGGTAATTTTTCAGGATTTATTCGGTAATATGGCTTGTTGCCATTCATCGGAAAGCCATATTACCGACTAAATCCTGAAAAATTACCCATAATTCTGCTGTGGTTAAGGAGTCAATTAATTAGGGCATTACTGTATTGGAAGAGGGATAACTCTACTTCCACACAGCACACTAGTCTTGTGATGTGATTCTCTGTGATGTTATCATTTCTCTAATGTTGTCTCCTTCTCTTACAGATCGCTAATACATGGGAGGATGCTAAAGTGCTAAAACAGGATATATCCAATAAAAATTTAACAGGGTCAATGCAATTCCGGTGTCGATTCCTGCAAGCTGCTCTCACGATGCAGGTAAGATAAGTTCATAGACACATTATAGGGATCAGCTAAGAGGGCGACTTGGCAGACCGTACATCTTCTCCCTGAAGTGTGTCCCTTTTCCCTTTTTTTTGTCCTAGGGAGACCTCTTGCATATACCAGTATGCATATTTCAAAACAGCATATTTTAAGTGTATTTACTGATTATAATGGTGTCTTTCTTCATTATAATTGTAAAATAAATCGGCTTTTGCATTGCATATTTTTACTTGAAGTACAGTAATGCCCTAAATAATCGACTCCTTAACCACAGCAGAATTATGGGTAATCGGAAATATGGCTTGTTGCCATTCATCGGAAAACTCTCACAAGCCATATTTCCAACTAAATCCTGAAAAATTACCCATAATTCTGCTGTGGATAAGGAGTCGATTATTTAGGGCATTACTGTATATTGAATCACAGAAAGGTGATGATAGAGAGTAATAAGGAGAAGTTACTTCTCCCAATTAAAAACTCTAGGCTTGTCCCCGAGACACAATGGCTTATTTGTTTTTTTTAAAAAGCACCATTGTCCAGAAATACCGGATATTTTCGAAGTGACTGATTAACCCTTATGAGTAGTTATCCTTTAGGAAATGTTCAGATAATATGATCAACAAACAACTTATTATCTGAAAATTTCCCACCAATGAATACAATTCCTACTGTACTTTCTGTTATCTGCCGTTTGCTTTTATTACCTGGACATCCTCCAGATGAATAATAGACCCTTCCAATGCATACGTTTATGACTGAGTGGGAGAATCCAGTCACAATAGAAGGAATTAATTGTGATGCTAGAGCACTCATCTATTGTTGTCACTTGTAAACTTTTTTGAAAAAATCTTTTTGGCTCAGCCCAAAAAAAATAAAAAATTCAGGAATTATACAAATGAAAAGTATTCATACTGTCCATCTTTCCATTCATTTGAAAAGTTGTCCAGATGCTAGCTTGATAATATTTTACATAATTTTATGAAAGTTTGTTAATTTTTTATAAACAGTTTCATGATTTTTTCAGATACTAGAGTAGTAGTTCAATTGAGAGATATACCACTATATTTAAAATTTATAAAGCTTAGTTAAATTTTTTCTGTTTTATATTAACAGCAAGCCCTCGGCCTGCAGGACCTAGGTCAGTTTTATCATAAGCCATTGAAGGACCCGAATGGCAGTATCGTGCTGGTCACTGTTAATTATGTTAAAGAGATGAAGCATGTGAATCTTGCATCTGGGAAATGGACGGCAATCGAGAAACTGACCAAGAGGAATTCACTCTGTTCTCAGGACATCACTGATCCGTCGTCGGATCCAGTCATCCATTCCATCATGGTAGGTGAAATAATCAAACATTAACGGCAAACAATGAATGACCAAAAATACAGTCTTGTTAAAACTAGACCATGTTTCATTTCAATCAACTTATGGTCTAGGGACTACCGTGGAATAAATTATTTCAAATGAGAGGAATTGATTCATTGAAATTACTTAATAATTATTATCACTTTGTCACATATTCACAATCCCCACCCATTGTTACTAAATATAAGTATTATGGAAAGCAGAAGTGATGGAGAAATCAAGTCCGAATGAAAACAACATGCGCGAAATCAAAATTCTTGACGTTGCAATTAAGAATGTATTTCAGAAAAAAGGCATTGATTCACTGAAACCAGAATAAGAAAATATTCTAAGAAGCTTATTTATCCACCGAAAAGACGTTTTAGCTATTCTATTTATGGATTATGGCCATTGTTATTAACACATGTGGGCATTGTCACACGTCAATCAAAACACTAAACAGCGCTTTATTTCGAAACATTAATATTCCACTGTCTCGTAACCTGTATATCAGATATGTCTGCAATGATTCTATGTTTCTGCATTACAGGACATGATTTTACATCATCAGTCCAGCACTATTCCACTGGCTCGCGGCCTGTATATCGGATATGTGAAGCTGCAATGTTCCGTAGATCTCATCAGCCTACTCGTTCCTAAACGATGCCCAAACGTTCTTCCTTACGTCAAAATCAGAGACTGCCCAAATGTTTCAAGGTAAGTTATTATTCAGAATCATTTTGTTATGAAATTTCAGCATATGTTAAATAAAATTTGTAACAAAATATTATAAAGAGGGACACCTAGTGACTATTTGTAAATGCTGTTCAACTTACAGTAATGCCCTAAATAATCGACTCATTAACCACAGCAGGATTATGGGTAATTTTTCCGGATTTAGTCGGAAATATGGTTGTTGCCATTCATCGGAACGCTCTGTGAGTGGTTTCCGATGAATGGCAACAAGCCATATTTCCAACTAAATCCTGAAAAAAAGCCCATAATTCTGCTGTGGTAAGGAGATGATTATTTAGGGCATTACTGTATATTCTTGCATAGCTTCCTGTTGTAGCTTTTTGTCCTGGAATTCTCTCTCCATGTTAACTTAGAATCTCCATTTAGAAATATTCTCTAGACATTTATCTTAATATTTAAACTTATTAACCATGGAAATTTTAACCTTTCTATTATTGGCCACAATATGATACAAATCATAAACATCTATTGTAATACTGTGTATTGTACTTATCATCTCAAAAGACAAGTTTTTCTGTCTCTCATCTGCACATATTTTATGAACATCACTACAAATGAGTAATAGACCATTTTGACGTGTACTTCATAGAAATAAATGGCAGAAAATATTCAGCAGTGATTGGGTTACTTAACTCTAAAAATATATCATTTGTTCATATTTCTTGCAGTGAAGAATGGCAATGGATCAAGAGTGTTGCTTCAAATAATCCATTCCTCTCACGAAAGACAAAACAGACAGAATTTCAGAGTTCAATAAAAACAGCGAGTGAGAAATTATTTGAGCATCTGGGTATCGCCTGGGATCAGTCATCAAAACACAGATTCTACGACATCGAAGTTGTTGAACTGAGCTCAGATATATCGTTTCTTCTGTTGCTTCCTCCAGTTGATGATGTGTTCATTGCGCCGGGACAGAGCGACGATTTGTTGGATCATAGTGATCACCAGCTTATACCTGTCAAAGTGTTCGAGATGAGTAAGTATTCTCATTTCTTTAAATGTTCGAAATCTTCTTTCATTTCTATCATATGGAAGGCCACAAAAGTCAGGTTTATTTTTATTTCCACTTAACCCTTTCATTACGGGAGCTGCGCTGGTGCAGCATTAAACGTCCTGTGCCAGTGCATTCTCTTATATAATAGAATGCACTGGTTTACAAGATCAAGATAAATTTATGTACGAAGTCTCCCATAGTGAGCCTCGCATATATAAGAGAATAAATTGGCCTAACAATATTTACCTTGACATTGTAAGCCAGCGCATTCTCTTATTTATGCGAGGCTCCCAATATATAAGAGAATGCACTCTCACAGGATCTTTAATGCTGCACCAGAGCAGCTCCCGTCATGAAATATGGTACCATCATTTCATTTACTCTTACATTTACTCTTAAGGGATGCCCAGTGTGAAAGTATGAAATGAAAGATTGGTATTATGTCATTCTGTGTCATTGGGAACTTTTTTCGAAGTAAATCCTATATGATCAAACCTGGATTTATAAACAACTGGCTGCATAATGAGAATATTATTTTTCATAATTATCTATAAATTTTATCTTATCATTTTCTGTCTAAAATAAAAATATTTTCATTTCATTTTATCATTATTGACAAATATTCGATTGATCAAAGAAACTGCGTAAATTACCGATTAAAATTAGGTTGATAAAAATTATAGAATTTATTTTGCTTCAGAATATGGAGATAGTTTTTGGTTTTAATTTAAGTTTGTCAATTATCTGTTGGATTATCTTCAGTCATGTAACTTATAATGAATGAATTCCTTTTTTCAGTCAACATGTCGACATATTATCGGAGGACCAACTGTAAATATTCAAGAATGTCGTCAATTCTTGAGATGGATCTCTGTCATGCTCAACAAGCACAGCGAGAGGTGAGTGTTGCTATGACAACATGATATCATATTGCTTTATTCCAAGGGTTGTTGGATTCAGGGGAGCAGGGGCAGATGGGGAACCATCCCCTTTTACTCTCTGCCAGGGGGGGGGGGGGGGGGCACAAAATTTCTTTTCATTCTCTGTATAATGGGGAAGGGGCATATCGCCAAAGGGGAGAAGACTTCATATAAGCCCTCGGGCTTGTTGTCTGATCCTCATTTCCATACATTATCTCTTATATGTTGTATAATTTATGTCATTTGTGTATTATGTGTATTATGTTTGGATTTGGAAATAAAAATATGTTTACACTAATGAGTATTTAGTAAAGAAAAGGTTAAAGATGATCTATCTCTTCCTAAACAAGTGGCAGATAGTTTCCTGGGTATTAAATAATGAATATATTTCAAAGACCCCAGGCTGGAAACACTTATCAATTAATATTGATTTTCTTTCAATTTTTTTCAAATTTAGTCCCCAGTATAATATAAGGCTAAAATGAATTTTTCAATTTTCCAGGCATTCCATGACAAAGAACTGACAGAATCTAAAGAACGTGTCGAGTGTCTTTCAAATCTACAGCTTGAACTTGATAAAACATGGAAATCAGTTCGGTGGGTCATGGAAGTTATAACAAACGCCAGAGATAGGACTATAACTGGTGGAATCCCCCTTGATTCACTCCTTGACTCGAGTGATCGGCCGACATCTCCGATGTTCTACGAACCTATGTTTGAGAATAATAACTCATGTACGACGTGCAGTGATGATGCTTGTGATAAAAATGAAATTAGTGTTGGAAAAGACAACTTAAAAATTGCAAAATTCTATGATCCGAACGATGAATCGACAAGCTCGTGTAGCAATATTATTCATTCGAACTCGCCACTGAAATGTGGAGTGAACGGAGGATTGTTGCGGATTCATGCCGCCTACCCAACAGGGTTACCAAAAACATATAGCGTGAAAATTCATGCTACGATGGAGACACCAGCTAGTGAGGTTGTGCGACTTGTCATCCAGACAATCAACAAAAAAGCATCCTCCAGTGGCCATATGGACAACCTGTATACTGAGGATCAGATTGAGGAGTTCTGTCTCGTAGCGGTAATTGGGAATCGGGAAAGGATGCTTCGGGATAGTTATCCTCCATTACAGTTACAGAATCCGTGGACGAAAGGGAAGCTATTTGTGCGACTGCGGAATAATATATTAGCAGCCATAAAGCAAGGACACTCTACGGAAGTGTAGTATTCATTTAGTGCTCAAATCAAATCACAAAGACCTGGCCTTTAGATTCCCTTAATGTGCCCAAGCCTTGAAATAGTGTGTCTATGCGGGGTAGCATCACTAAATTCACCCTCTGGGGACCTCATTCTGCAAATGGCAGGCACACTATTTCAAGGCTTGGGCACACCATGGCTAAGCTTTCAAACACTGTGTGTCATATGGAGAATGCGGTTACTGAGTTTGGTAGCTTCACTAAATTCACCCTCTGGGGACATCATTCTGCAATTCACACACTATTTCATGGCTTGAACACGGTGGACCATAAACCCACCATGGTTTCACCTGGTGTGAAATTTGACAAAAAGCAAAGAAGCAATTTCTTCAGTTTTTATATGTGATGGCTCAATTCCTGCTTCAAACAAGTTTCAAAATGATTTATCTTCTGCTGAAATGAGACATTTCTGAAGTTTCACATTTATATTGATAAACATGAAGAAGGCATGTCTTTATTTGCACTAATTTCAACACAATTCCGTATTTTGGCACAGTCTTTTCTGGCTAGAATTTGAGGGAATTTAAGGGCCTGTAAAGCCATATCTGTCCAGAAATAATAGTCAATCCTGTTTGTTATAAAATTTTATATTGACGAAACAATTCCTCAAAGCTGAAATGATGATATACAGTATTTATATAATTGTAATATACCCACAGTTACAAAGGATTTTCCACCACAAGTGTTAATATGCTTCAGTTACAATATTATTAAAATTACATGAGTGCTGAAAATTGTGTACACATAATCGCTGTGGGCTTATTTCATTTATGCCATTAACGGGAGCTGCACTGATGCAGCATTAAAGACCCTGTGCCAGTGCATTATTTTATATATGCAAGTCTCCCATAGGGAGCCTCGCATATATAAGAGAATTCACTGGCTTACAATGATCAAGATAAATATTGTTAGGCCAATGTATTCTCTTATATATATGCGAGGCTCCCTATGGGAGACTCGCATATATAAGAAATGCATTGGCACAGGGTTTTCGCAAAATATCAGGAAGCTCCAATAATGGAAGGGTTAATATTAAATTCTATGAAATGGATATTTGATATTTGATTCAAAAATACATATTAAATTTCATACTGGGATTGTAATACTATCAGAAAGGTCTATTATGAAAACAACATAGTGGAAGGAGCAATTCCAGGTTGGCTTAATGGCATAAACCTTTATATACTAAATACTCATTGACGTGCAATTCCCTTCAAAATGTTTAGATAATATAGTCATTTGCTGAACTTATTATTTAAACATTTCCCACCAAAGAATATGAATTCTTCTGCACTTGTATTATCTTTTCTTTGTACTGTCATTTGCTAATTTATCCTGATCACCCTCGAAATGAATAATAGACCATTCGTATGTATAATTTTATAACTCATAGGAGAATCCATTTAGTAAAGAAAGTATTAACTCCAGATATCAGACTATATTAGACAGCATAATGAACGACGAACAGATAATTATTACGAATAGGGAACTACATCACTAGAATTTGTTATTTCTATTCGTTGTAATTTTTCCCTATCCGTTGTTATGTTTACTGTTTTTGATTTTCAACAAATACATCATATAGTAATAAGTTCACGATTGTCTCTCAGCTCCTCAATGTGGAAGATGTCTCTGAGATTGTGTCCTTGTGGCCTTAATTTTTATCTATTAGTGGCAATAAAATAATTTGTCGTTGTGAAACAAGAATCTTTCGAAACACAAAGCGCTAAGCTGTGACCTGATAACATAATTAAGTTCAAAATAATCACAGCACGCAGAACCATAATCACCTTACTGTGAGTGGCAAGCACGATTGTCTCACAAATGGACTCATAGTCGTTAATTCTGCGAAAAGGTTTTTGGACCATTCGAAAAATTTACAAATAGCTATTCGTAATAATTATCTGTCATCGTTCATTATGAGAAAGGTGTCTATTACTCTGGGGAGATATGGCTAGGAGGTCAATTTAATGTTTCATTAATAATGTCATAGTGCTCTTTAGACAAGAAATGTGAGTAAATTTCTTGTTTAATTGTGTCATCTGCATTCCTGTTTAATCATCTGTAATATATCATATATTTATTAAAATCATTTTGTTTTTAAGATGAGTGAATCTCATGTCTGAGTATCTACAGGTTGCCAATAATTTTCCATTTTATTACATCTCTATCATTGATGTAACCATTTTAGAACTGTATACACCCGTCAATAAGCCGATCCCTGATGATAAGCCCAGTCTGTGTTTTTGCTCCCAAAAAAATCATTGGGTGGTTCTTGTAGATAAGTCCACGCCCATTTTAGAACTTACAGGGCGAGTATTGATGTCAAGTTAACTCCAGATGGACAAATTAACTCCAGATGGACAAATATAGCATTACTCCAGCTAATTTCCATTGCACACTCATTAATGCTACCTGCCCCATTGTGTTTCACAAAATGCAGTATTACAATATCTAAAAAATTCACTGCCCCCCCCCCCCCCCAGAGCTTACTAATGGGTGTATAGAGAGCTATATTTGAAACGGAATTTATATCATTGAAATATATGGCTGCACAGGCTGAAACTTTATAGTACTCGTGCTATTTTTACGCCATCAAATTCGCGCAATATGCTGCGGGCCAATGCACACAAATCCATGCAGCTCTGTGTACTTAATATTTTCAATTGATTTTAAGTCAGTGCTCACATGAATAGTTTTGTCCAACTCACAAAAATCTTCATTTATCATAACTAGATAGACATTTTGCATTTGTCTTTGAATGTTTTGGTCATAATCTTAATCGAAATAAGAGATATTTTATTGTACACAATTAATGATTAATAAAAAGTTAATTAAAATGAAAATAGAAATACCAAATGCACTGTATATGAAATCAGACAGAATAATTTCCGCCATGTTTTCTATTTTGCTCACTGATCTCAGCTATGATTATATTGTGTCTGACATTTGCAGATTGAGTTCCCCACAGTGTGAATTTAGTGAAACTCACCCTCTGCGGACCTCATTCGGCATAGGCCTCATCTGGGAAACATGCGTATGGCAACAGCAATTTAATAGCCTGGTTTAGGAACCCCTCCAACAACATTATAATTAAAATAAAACTTTTTTATATGATTGGTTTATGTTCCACTGATTTAATAATATGAAGTATGTGGTCTCAATGAAAAATATTTGATGGCAGAATCTCTTTTTTGCTTTCACTTTCTTTTCCATTATTTATACAGTTTTATTTGGGAAGAAATGCCTCATTTTATTTATTATATAATTTGAGAAAAACTTACTGTAAGAAAACATCTTGTGAAATTCATAGACAATTCTGCTATTTGTCAATTGTTGTGGTGGTGTAATGAATAATTTAGTTTTTCGTTTTTTTTGCATCAAATGTTTTTCAACTGAAATATTCGTAATCCAGGCTGTTTTATGGTTGTGGTCTAAGATGTTTTTCCTGTGTATTTTTAGGAATAATAATGCAAACGTGTCTTCTGACATTGTTTCATTGTATTTTTTATTGTTGGGAGTGTTGCCATGAAAAGATAGAGCATCTTGAAGCTACATATATTCATGTCAATGCATGTGACAATCGATGAATGTTATGATGTGAGAATGTTTGTTGTTATTTGAGGTTTAACCCTTCTAGTCTGTGATTATGGATGCTTATGTGTAATCATGTTATGACTTGTTACCTTTACACAAGGAATAAATTCAATTTATGCAGAAATTGTGTTGAGTTACTTCACTCTGTGAACCAAGCCTGATTGTAACTGTTCAAGGACATTGTCCTAAACAAAACTTAAAGATATGGGCGGTTTGGCCGGTTTCGCTATGGGTATTGCTGTTAATATAGTCATATCCGCTAAAACCGCTATAAACAGAAAGAATATTATGTAATAGACAGATTTTGTTCTTATACTATTTCTAACCAAAATTCATTAGTCGGGTTTCCACGGTGATGAGTGTTTTACTTATTGCATACTCTTTACATACTGTTTGTTTACATAACATGGCATTTGTTTACATAATACAGATAACTAAAATGACAATATTGAATTGAATTGAATATATTTTATTATAGTGACCGGTGTATAAATAGAATACATATGCATACAAAAGTTATGTTACATGTCCAATACACCCGGCCGTTAAGGCCTATAAGTCACTTTAAGTCCAATATTTACAATAACATGCAATTTACTCAATAGTTATGATTGGTATAAGAACAAAATTTGTCTATAATATAATATTCTTTCTGTTTATGGTGGTTTTAACAGATGTAACTATTTTAACAGCAATATCCACCACCAACGCTTACTGTATCTTTAAAATACATAAAATTATTTACATAGGCCTCTGTGTTCACAAATTGTCCTTTTCTGTAAACTTTATTCGCAGGAACATGTTGACTCGGCACATGTATCAAAAAGAACGTCCTTTTAGACACATGAAAATGTGCCCAAAAGTTATTGTCAATATATTGTGTCCCACTACAGTTTTGACAAATGTTACACTACCATAAAAAGGAGAAAAATATGAACACCAACCCCTCCAATAAATTATTCTTCCATTTGACCGCCGTAACCTTTAATCAAGTGATTTTATTTGACGTTTCTCATCTGGGGAAAAACACATTTGTGCATTTTTATGTGTACCCATACCATAGTAAAATATGAAGATTTTATTGCAATAGTTGCATGTAATATAATGATATCAATAAATTACCATGTGAATATCCAGAGTATATGAGATGTCATTCCAAGTGAAATCTGTTATTGAGTGATTACATATGGTTCAGAGCTCTAGGGGTGGTTAGATGAAGGTAAAGCTAGATAAACAACTGCTCACTGGCTGGCAAATTGTTTAACCTGTCTGTCAAATTGATTAATGGCAGTATGATACTCTTTTTTTTCTCCTATTCTTGAAATTTCATTACAGGGTGTGATAAGGGACCCCTCACCTGTATAAGTGTCTTCTATATTCCATTGATCTGCTTCGATAATAATTAACCCTTTCCAAGGTTCCCATATACATGTACACATGCTATAATGTACATGGACTCTTCCTCATATCTCTTATCTATGGTATCTTTGCACACTATTTCACTTCTATCGGTTTTTTTTAATTGACTGATTAATTGATTTTTTAAAAATATACTAACCCTTCAGACACATGCTTTCAATTTGAAATTAAAATAATGGCTGATAGCCAATATGATTTATATATGCAATAGGTAACAGCCAGATAAATCTACATGACTATTGTAGGCGATGCCTTGTTTTGAAAATCAAGATGGTACATGTTGTTAATATTTCCAGGAACCTTATTTCCCCATTTGTTCATATTGTCGTATTTGATTGAATTTTAGGGGCCAGCATCCTCATCATATTATGTCTGTATAACATTATATAGATAACACTTTTGTATTGTATAAACTACATACACATTTGAAAACCATACACCCCTGTTATGAAACACTTAATCTTGCATGTACGTAACAAAAACATTCCTTATTACACAGGTCAGATATGATCCTATCTGTCCATGTTTGATAAACAAATAACAACTGGGGGAGAATGGGGGGGGGGGGGGTAGTAATTAAAGTACAATTTACAAATGAGATAGAATCCCATACATGTATGTTGTTCTAAGCAGTCTGGCTTGTCAACAAATTATAATTTCTCTTTAGAAGTGAATGAATTTTGAATATCTGACATGCCAAAAGTGGCAGTGATAGGGATTTATCACTTTTGCTTCCAACGAGTTAACTTAAATTCTTAAAAATATCCTCCGAAATCACTAAACCATTGGATCTCACATTGAGAGGTCTTTGGGTCATTAGGGACAGAGTTATGAGATTTAAAACTATTCCTCCCCACCTCAAATACTTTAAACCTTTTGCATTTTCTGAATTAGAGTTATCCTTCTTTGTATATCTGGTAAAATTGGTTATTGCCCATTCATGTAGATATCTCAACCATGAAAATGAATTTTTTTTTATTTATTTTACCTGTGCCCACTAATTTTCAGTGTCAGTAGGGGTGTGTCTATAGTACCATTGGGTGAATGTCAGGGGTGGTACCAGTGGATGGGTCAGGCAGAGGTTCAGGGTCGGTAGGGCTACAGCCCCTGTCTGGGAAATAACCCCTAAATCCTGAATGGTATGAGAAGGAATTTAATAA
Organism: Siphonodentalium dalli; assembly: GCA_032622095.1. Lineage (NCBI taxonomy): Eukaryota > Metazoa > Mollusca > Scaphopoda > Gadilida > Siphonodentaliidae > Siphonodentalium > Siphonodentalium dalli. Next base: position 61,914,377 of record CP136065.1, on the reverse strand, counting down.
AAAAAAATTCTCATTGGGCTTTAAATAATTTAAGTGACCTTCGCAAATTAAATAAATTATATTATTTCTTGGACAATTGTTCGATTAAAGAATGTGTCACTGCATGCCTAAGTTACATATAACCACCCCATATGAATCCTGATCTAGACTACATCCCTACTACCAAATAAAAGGGGTACATCGAAACACTGCGCGGAAGTGCGCGGTACAAATAAAACAGTTATTATGCACGGGGAGTTGATTTAAAACATGTATATTAATGAAATATAGTAGTAGAAGGTCTTCAGTTACGAATTTGCAATATCATTTTAACGTTTTATTAGAGAGAGTGAGTGGTAGAATCTACCGTGCACTGTTTCGAGAAAAGCTTACTGCGCTGTACCTTCCGCACAACGTTTCGAGAAAACTTACTGCGCTGTATTGGGTTAATAGCCACAGTTAGGTGATAAATTAGATATTTTAATACCAATTTTTTTTAACTCACATCAGCTTTTATCCGGGCTTTGGACCGGCAGACTTAAAAAGTCAGGCAGCTGTGCGTAGACTCTCTGCGAAGATTTGAGCTTTTTCGTGGTCATTTTCAGATTTTTTTTCCCCCATGTTGGTCAGTTAGTGATTTTGAGTTATCTTATGTTGCGTTATTCCCTTGGCCCGTGAGTGTTTTAAATGTTTGCCAGAAATTTCTGTCCATGTTTTGGTCATTAAAGGTACTCAACCCGATAAAACTCCTCTCAATTACTATTTCAATGGCTTCGGGGGTCAAAAATATTTGATTCGAGTCGAGGAAGTCACCCATCAAAGCTCAGATTTGTTAGATATCGATTTTAGAAATCTATTATTTTTCATTATCGGGAATACTATCTGGCCCAGAACTCAGTCAAAATTGCCACTTGATTTTAGAGTTATCCATCCTTGTCTGTTTGAATAGATTGGGAGAACACATCCAGAGCAGATTACGGCAGTTAGCAGTACTCATCTCGAGTTTATAACAAATTTCAAAAATCAATATCTAATAACTCTGAGCTTTGTTTGATGGGTTCCTCGACTCGAATCAAATATTTTTTACCCCCAAAGCCAAAGAAATAGTAATATAGGACCCTCCGATCACATTGTTGTTGTTAAAATCTGTTGAGATGGGGACCCTCTTTACGGGTTGAGTACCTTTAAAGCTGGCTGTTACTTTTTTCCAGGATCGTTTTTTTTTTCCTCTTTTAATTTTTGTTTTACTTGTCTATTAAGTTGTTATAAAGTGTTTTAAACTCATTATCGTTGGGGTTCTTCAACATTTGTTCAACATTCGTGTGAAGTTGGCACAACATTCAACATTCGTTCAATAATCGATTTTTCTTGTACATAAGTTTTTTTTAACGTGAATGGATTAAATGGGTCGTATATATATAGCACCCCTGTCAAAATTAGAGTATTGGACACTTCGATGCTCATTTTTGAGGAATTTCAATTTCGGGGGAGAGAGAGAGGTGCACGTCATATACGCATGGTAGGATCGGGCCCATATATGCAGGGATTGTACCCTGATGATACTTTAATTCTCCATAGGGCCCACGCCTAGCATGTGTGGTTTTCGCTGGCGAATGTTGAACAGAGAGTACATTCAACATTCGTTCAAAATTCGTGTGAAGTTGGCAGAACATTCAACATTCAGCGAAAACCACACATGCTAGGCGTGGGCCCTATGGAGAATTAAAGTACCATCAGGATACAATCCCTGCATATATGGGCCCGATCGATCATGCGTATTGATGTGCCACTCTCTCTCCCTATCGGTTATTAAAATTCCTCAAAAATGAGCATCGAAGTGTCCAATACTCTAATTTTAACAGGGGTGCTATATATACGACCCAATAATAAAATTCCTCAAAAATGAGCATCGAAGTATCGAATACTCTAATTTTGATATAGGGGTGCTATATATACAACCCACTTAATCCATTCACGTTAAAAAAAACTTATGTACAAGAAAAATTGAATGTTGAAAGGAAAGGATGTTGAATGTTGAATGTTGTGCCAACTTCACACGGATTTTGAACGAATGTTGAATGTTGTGCTAACTTCACGGACCCGCTAATTTTAGCGTTTTGGGTGAATTAAGGTCAGATTTTGATAGATTTGAAATAATTTCTTGCTTGAATATTTGCCTATATTTCTTCTTAATTTAACTTTTGCTTTGCTGATATTAAACTGTTAGGCAAAAAAAAAAACCTCTGTTTAGGGTTTCCCTATACCCTAGAAAAAGGTACCTACCTAACACTTTTTATTGGACTTTAGTGTAGGTAGTTAGCGACAAAAAATGCTCTGATCGATACAAGTCGGATAAAAGCGCCATTTTTTAGTATCTTGTAGGGCAGCATCTCTAGTCTAGGAATTTTCTCAAGAACCAACTTTTTGACCGACATAGAGCCGATAATTCAAGATGGCGTCCAAGATGGCCGGCGGTTTGACGGTGGTACACCTAATGGTTTTGCCTCTCGATTTGATATGGTAAACATAACGAATTTCCCCTCTTTATCTAAGAATGGTGTTTATGGAATAACAACCGCGACTTTCAGTTGAAAAATGGCCACAATTATTGAAGATGGATGCCAAAATGGCGGCCAAAACATGAGAAATTGTGCCTTTTCCCTACTTTTTTATTAAATACTTTACAATTTTCGAGATAATATAAGAGAAGATATGAATAATGTGTTCATTATTCGATGGAATAACTTCTGCGAAAGAGTTATGTACATTAAAGGCGAAGTAGTTTAGTTCGTACTGGTAGAAATGTGAGGTAGAATGTGTGCTATATAAAATGAATGAAATTATTCTCAGACTGGGTTTCATTCTGTAAATACTTAATAACCAACCATGAATGGCACTGATATCATCAATTCTATTTGCGACACTACTATATTGTTGGATCAATTGAATACAAATTTGTATGTCGAGATGTTTACAAATAGAAAATCAATTGAGTAGTCGATTTACCACGAAATTAGGAAACACTAAATGACAGACCCCATACTCATCAAACCCAATTCGGTTCTCAAAAAACAAGAACACATGGAAGGTATTCTGCAACATATCTTCATCATCGGGCCTCGTATTCAAATTACCAATACTTAAATTAAGTGCTTTTATGTCCAATTATACACAAAATGATTGAAGCTTATACTCGAAGGTATATTTGAGGTCGCAATAAGAAATAATATTATTTCCTTGTAATATATAGTGTCCTCAGTTATTCCAGCAACAGAACATGTAACAACCATGCAAATAGCCCAGATTCAATAATATATACATTAGTGCAATGCATTTCATTTATATATCCATATGTATAATTGTGTGTGTTATATTGTGGCTGGGATATACTCCAGGGGGCCATGTTGTGGGAAGATAGGATCAGTAAATTTAAAAATGCCCTTCCTATTAATAAATTGTATTGAACAATTCACTACTCACAACCACATCTGCACAACTCCGTACATGGAAGTTTGCTTTTTGAACATTTGCACCTGGAATAAACCGATTTGCAAACACACCTAATCAGTCAACTCTGTGCACCCTCTAGCCACTTCTGTGATTGTCATCCATACAGGAACAAAATAATCGTCACTAAATTTCCACCTGAAGGAGTCACCCTTGGGGAATCTGTTTCACCAGAACGATTCTATAACCCTTCCGGTTCCGTCTCTATCAAATTAAGTTCCGATTCTTTCGCGATTTGTTAAAAAATATTCAAAGTTTTGATAGGCTGTTATACACTGAATGTCAATACAGAAAGTATTCTTCAATAAAAATCAACAGATTAGGTCTTTGTACGTGCTTATTGGTGATAGTAATGCAAAATCAAAAGACGTACATTTGTGTGTATTTCCCACGAGTATTAATTAGCAGTTCGATGCTAAAATTTTCAGCCTTATCATATTTAAATTGGGCTGGAACTTGTCAGGTTTTATGATCTAACATTAGGTTATTATAGTGTCCTGTGTTCGATCGTACAATGATACATGTTCGAGCCCAACTAAAGTGTCAAGGCCGATAAACTTCTTATCAAATTGCTGCTTAATTTACATATGAAATGCACACAAACGTACATGTATTATGCCTCTTAAGTGTGCACAAACATAGCCGATTTCGCATTATAGTCACCAATAAGCACGAGCAAAGACCTAATCTACGGATATATGTTTAGAAAATAGTTCTGTTTTGACATTTAGTGTATATTAAAATGGCGGTCAAACTTGTTTTAAATCGCGAAAGAGTCGGGACTTAGTTCGATAGAAACAGAACCGCAAAGGCGATAGAATCGATTCTTGTGAAACAGTTTCCCCAGTGAGTCAAGTGCTGGAAACTTTGCATCTATTATGGGGCTTACAGTCCATATACCAGCCTGACATATACTAGTAGCATGATTTCCGTTGGTGATATAACTGTTCATGTGCACGGCCTTTGCTGAACATTTCATGTCTATCTTATTACCTGAGGCCAGGTTCGCAGATTTGTCATAAACAATCAAGACGAAATGCTAAATCTACACAAATAGTGGTGATGGAACATCAAGTACCACAAAAGGATTCCTCGTATCTGACATCAAGCATTCTGTGAGCTCTGTGTAAGCTTTCCAGGCATACCAAAATGTTTGATTACCCTTACCAAAGAAAAAGGAAGTAGAGTCGCATCCTGATATCGCATGGAAATGATGGAATATTGGAAGCACCGTTGAATTTTCTGAGCCCATTGAATTGTACATATCAACTATGTTGCAGATAACATGGAATTTATAGACTTGCCGAAAGACACAGTTTCAAATCTTTGCATTGGAGTAGCATAGCATTCATACGTCACAACAGAATCACGATAATATCCTTGTCAACAGTACAACAATAATCGATGAATGAGTTTTTAGCATATGAGATATTTGTCCGACTAATCTACTATACGTTGTATCAGCTTCTTCATATGCACATCCAAGGATAATATGTTCCACATTAGGACCGTGGTATCATCCTCCGTTACGAAGATGGTTCTCCCTGTTAGGGTTTCCAATTTAAAGAGACATTCATTGACCAATGCAAACAATTATTGCTTGTTGGTGGTGTTTCTTAGAAAGTCATTCCAATTCGGTGGAATTTTGTAATAAGCCACCAGTTTACATCGAATCCCACAACCACGTTTATCTCGCGTTCCTGTTTTGATACTGTCCTCTATTTACCTGTCCAAAACCAAGTCAATTATTCTACAATCTGCGAGTTGCATCATAACATATGGAATAAACGTTGTGCTGATATACATTGAGAAGGTGTGCCCGACTTCGGGTGGCAGTAAGTGTATCAGAGCACCCCGTCGAACACCTTACACTCGACCTTTGGCTTTAGCTCTGCAGTTTCTACCGGTATGTGGTTTGAATCGGATGGGACCTTCATGCAGCTTAGGAAGTCACAATTATTACCACCCCTCCTTTCGCACACTTTCGATATAGATGGGGAAACAGCTGGTTTTCGTGTGAGAAGAACATATATTTCATATGCTACAAACCGATTATATATCGATTATTGTTCGCACTGTTGATACTAGTCCAAGTCTTCTCGTACTAAAACTAGCTAAGATTTTGGGATGGAGAGATGCTAGTATTTAGTCCGAGATCGCGCGCATAGCCTTCTTATGACACGAGTTAAGCGTTAATGACCCGCTCAAATAAAACCACAATTATATGAAATAAAATATCACAATTGCGACAATAAAAGATATTTTCCGCAGAAGACATGCTATTTGATCTGAACCCCTCATCAGTTGTGAATTGAAAGCGGTAATTTAATGCGAAAAGAGACATTTACCGCAATGTTTACAAATTTTTAAAAATATATGAGAACTCAGTTGACCTCGCGAACTGTGTTCGGCATTTTCCGTTGAAAATATTCCGTAGATTTTCGACTGACAACGCAAATTACGATGAATTCTCCATTGTAATCGTAATTATGTGTGTCAATAAATAAAAAATAAATAGATTAATTAAACATTGAAGATATAAATGTAATACATTAAATAAATTACGGGGAATTACAACCCTCTCAAAGTTTAAAACAGTGTAAACACAACGAGCATTAGAATAAATAATATGGTGCTACATTTCCCACATTTGGTGGACTTCAGTGAAATTAAGATATATACTAAGCGAACAGAGCAATATTCTGCTCTTGTTAAGCACACAAAAAATCAAACAAAATTTGTATAAATTTTTAACCTTAAGTTTGAAAAGTCCCACTAAAACGGAAGAACTATATTTCGAAACTGTGTGATTCGGTTCTCCGATTATTTTGTCAAAATGCACATGGATGAAAATCACACGCATGGCAAGTCAGACACAAGAGTTCTAATTTGCTCCAATTTTGACAAGTTGCTTGCGAAAATTGTCAACAAAACTACCTTTCTGATCCTCCATTATGTCATTAAGTTTTTAGTGCGGGAATTGTTCTCAAAGCACATTGGAAACTGGACTTTGCGGCGATCGGTTTTCGCCATTTTGTTCGGAAAACCCCGCGCTATATAGAAACGGAAACTAGAATACTCAGAACAAACACCGGACAATGCCGAAGTTCTTCGGAACCTGAGTTCGGCTTTCAGTTAAGTAAACAAACAGAAAAAACAACGATGTTTGTGGCAATCAACCGGAATATTCTATGTGTAATTTAACATTAAAGTTAGATATTATACACCATTCTGACCATAAGATGTCACTCTTTCCGACGTATATAGCATCATGTATTGCTTTGTTAGGTAAATCGAGTAAAATACACCACAGATCCTGGGCGTAACTCGTGTCATAAGAAGGCTATATATATGCGCGCGATCTCGGACTAAATACTATAGCATCTCTCCATCCCAAAATCTTAGCTAGTTTTAGTACGAGAAGACTTGGACTATGTTGATACATATATGCATGCTATGCTTCAATGCAAATATTTGAAACTGTTTGTCTTTTGACAAGTCTAAATCACATGATACCTACAACATAGTTGATATGTGCAATTCAATGGGCTCAAAAAATTTAACTGTACTTGTATTCAACTGTACCAATATTCCATCCGATATCAGGATAAGACTCAACTTCCTTTTTCTTTGGTAAGGGTATGCGCAATTTTGGGATGCTTGGAAAGCGCCCAGACCTCATAGAATGCTTGATGCCAATTGCTAGGAATCATTGTGTGGTACTTGATGTCTCATCACCACTATGTGAGTGTATTTAGCGTTTCGTCATGTTTGTTTATGACAAATCTTTGAACCTGACCTCAGTTAATGAATCTAGGCATGAAATGTTCAGCACTTGAACATTTACCAATAACGAGGAACATGCTCTTGCAACATGAAGGTCGTGATATATATCAGGCTGGTATATGGACTGTAAGCCCCACAGTAGATGGAAAGTTTCCAGCACCTGACTTCTTTGGATGGAAATTGATTGACGGTTCTTTTGTTCCTGTATGGATGACAACCAGAAGCGGCTATAGCGAGTGCACAGACTTGATTAAATGTGTTTGCAAATCTGTTTGTTCCAGGTGCAAATGTTCAAAAAGAAAACGTCGACGTATGAAGTTGCCCAGATGTGGTTGCGAGAAGTGAATTGTTCAATTCAGTTTATTTTAAACAAAGTGCATTTTAAAATTTACTGATCCATCTTCCAACCACAGAACCCCCCTGGAGTGTATCCCAGCAACAATAGTATACACACGATTACACATATACATGCAATACATTGCAATAATGTACATATTTTTGAATCTGGACTATATTCAAGGGTGCCTTGGATTCCCGCTTGCGTTCGCATGATTGTTTCATGTTCTGTTGCTGGAATAATTCAGGGCCCAATATGTTACAAGGAAATAAAACGATTTCTTATTCCGACCTCAAATATACTTTCGAGTATACGCTTCAATCCTTTTGTGTATAATTGGACATAACAACTGAATTTAAGTACTGGCAATTTTAATACGAGTCCCGATGATGAAGATAGGTTGCAGAATACCTTCCACGTGTTCCTGTTTTGAGAACCAAATTGAATTTGACGATTATGGGTTTTGTCATTTGGTGTTTCCGTATTTCGTGGTAAATCCACTACTAAATTGCTTTTTTATTTGCAAAGATCTCGATATTCAAATTTGTAATCAATTGATCGAACTATATATTAGTGTCGCAAATATAATTGAAGACATCAGAGCCATTCATTGTTGGTTTCTAAGCATTTACAGAATGAAACCCTGTCCGAGAATAATTTTTTTCATTTTACATAGCACATATTCTACCTCACATTTGTACCAGAACAAACTATACTACTTAGCCTTTAGTGTGCATGACTCTTTCACGAGGGTTATTCCATCGAATAGTCAACATATTGTTGATATCTTCTCTTATATTATCTCGAAAATTGTAAAGTATTTAAACAAAAATAAGGCAAAAACCGAACATTTTCATGTTTTTGCCGTCATTTTGGCACCCATCTTCCATAATTGTGGCCATTTTTCAACTAAAAGTGAGGACTCTTATTCTACAACCACCATCTCATATATATTTTGAAGACCTCTGTTTGTTTGTTTGTCTGTCTGTCTGTCTGTCATTTATACAAATCTACGATTCTCGACCGATCGGGGCGAAACTTGGTACGTGTGTGTAGTTTGACCAGGCGGTGAACGTTGTCGTATTGGCGAGCCCGTGCGGCGCCCGCTTCGCGCATGCGCAGACGAGATCTCGGAAACGGGTGGAGCTATCGACTTGAAATTTGCTATGTGAATGTATCTTGCCCCGGATACGAATTTTATCGGGTCGCCGAGCCCGTGCGACACCAGCTTCGCGCATGCGCAGACGAGATCTCGGAAACGGGTGGAGCTATCGACTTGAAATTTGCTATGTGAATGTATCTTGCCCCGGATACGAATTTTATCGGGTCGCCGAGCCCGTGCGACGCCAGCTTCGCGCATGCGCAGACGAGATCTCGGAAACGGGTGGAGCTATCGACTTGAAATTTGGTATGTGAATGTATCTTGCCCCGGATACGAATTTTATCGGGTCGCCGAGCCCGTGCGACGCCAGCTTCGCGCATGCGCAGACCAGATATCGGAAACGGGTAGAGCTATCGACTTGAAATTTGGTTTTTGAATAGCCCGGATGAATAGCCCGGACAACGTCGGGCTCATCGGCTAGTCTCATATATATTTTGAAGACCTCTGTTTGTTTGTTTGTCTGTCTGTCTGTCTGTCATTTATACAAATCTACGATTCTCGACCGATCGGGGCGAAACTTGGTACGTGTGTGTAGTGTGACCAGGCGGTGAACGTTGTCGTATTGGCGAGCCCGTGCGGCGCCCGCTTCGCGCATGCGCAGACGAGATATCGGAAACGGGTGGAGCTATCGACTTGAAATTTGCTATGTGAATGTATCTTGCCCCGGATACGAATTTTATCGGGTCGCCGAGCCCGTGCGACACCAGCTTCGCGCATGCGCAGACGAGATCTCGGAAACGGGTGGAGCTATCGACTTGAAATTTGCTATGTGAATGTATCTTGCCCCGGATACAAATTTTATCGGGTCGGCGAGCCCGTGCGACGCCAGCTTCGCGCATGCGCAGACGAGATCTCGGAAACGGGTGGAGCTATCGACTTGAAATTTGGTATGTGAATGTATCTTGCCCCGGATACGAATTTTATCGGGTCGCCGAGCCCGTGCGACGCCAGCTTCGCGCATGCGCAGACCAGATATCGGAAACGGGTAGAGCTATCGACTTGAAATTTGGTTTTTGAATAGCCCGGATGAATAGCCCGGACAACGTCGGGCTCATCGGCTAGTCTCATATATATTTTGAAGACCTCTGTTTGTTTGTTTGTTTGTCTGTCTGTCTGTCATTTATACAAATCTACGATTCTCGACCGATCGGGACGAAACTTGGTACGTGTGTGTTGTTTGACCAGGCGGTGAACGTTGTCGTATTGGCGAGCCCGTGCGGCGCCCGCTTCGCGCATGCGCAGACGAGATCTCGGAAACGGGTGGAGCTATCGACTTGAAATTTGCTATGTGAATGTATCTTGCCCCGGATACGAATTTTATCGGGTCGCCGAGCCCGTGCGACACCAGCTTCGCGCATGCGCAGACGAGATCTCGGAAACGGGTGGAGCTATCGACTTGAAATTTGGTATGTGAATGTATCTTGCCCCGGATACGAATTTTATCGGGTCGCCGAGCCCGTGCGACGCCAGCTTCGCGCATGCGCATACCAGATATCGGAAACGGGTAGAGCTATCGACTTGAAATTTGGTTTTTGAATAGCCCGGATGAATAGCCCGGACAACGTCGGGCTCATCGGCTAGTCTCATATATATTTTGAAGACCTCTGTTTGTTTGTTTGTCTGTCTGTCTGTCTGTCATTTATACAAATCTACGATTCTCGACCGATCGGGGCGAAACTTGGTACGTGTGTGTAGTGTGACCAGGCGGTGAACGTTGTCGTATTGGCGAGCCCGTGCGGCGCCCGCTTCGCGCATGCGCAGACGAGATATCGGAAACGGGTGGAGCTATCGACTTGAAATTTGCTATGTGAATGTATCTTGCCCCGGATACGAATTTTATCGGGTCGCCGAGCCCGTGCGACACCAGCTTCGCGCATGCGCAGACGAGATCTCGGAAACGGGTGGAGCTATCGACTTGAAATTTGCTATGTGAATGTATCTTGCCCCGGATACAAATTTTATCGGGTCGGCGAGCCCGTGCGACGCCAGCTTCGCGCATGCGCAGACGAGATCTCGGAAACGGGTGGAGCTATCGACTTGAAATTTGGTATGTGAATGTATCTTGCCCCGGATACGAATTTTATCGGGTCGCCGAGCCCGTGCGACGCCAGCTTCGCGCATGCGCAGACCAGATATCGGAAACGGGTAGAGCTATCGACTTGAAATTTGGTTTTTGAATAGCCCGGATGAATAGCCCGGACAACGTCGGGCTCATCGGCTAGTCTCATATATATTTTGAAGACCTCTGTTTGTTTGTTTGTTTGTCTGTCTGTCTGTCATTTATACAAATCTACGATTCTCGACCGATCGGGACGAAACTTGGTACGTGTGTGTTGTTTGACCAGGCGGTGAACGTTGTCGTATTGGCGAGCCCGTGCGGCGCCCGCTTCGCGCATGCGCAGACGAGATCTCGGAAACGGGTGGAGCTATCGACTTGAAATTTGCTATGTGAATGTATCTTGCCCCGGATACGAATTTTATCGGGTCGGCGAGCCCGTGCGACGCCAGCTTCGCGCATGCGCAGACGAGATCTCGGAAACGGGTGGAGCTATCGACTTGAAATTTGGTATGTGAATGTATCTTGCCCCGGATACGAATTTTATCGGGTCGCCGAGCCCGTGCGACGCCAGCTTCGCGCATGCGCAGACCAGATATCGGAAACGGGTAGAGCTATCGACTTGAAATTTGGTTTTTGAATAGCCCGGATGAATAGCCCGGACAACGTCGGGCTCATCGGCTAGTCTCATATATATTTTGAAGACCTCTGTTTGTTTGTTTGTCTGTCTGTCTGTCTGTCATTTATACAAATCTACGATTCTCGACCGATCGGGGCGAAACTTGGTACGTGTGTGTAGTGTGACCAGGCGGTGAACGTTGTCGTATTGGCGAGCCCGTGCGGCGCCCGCTTCGCGCATGCGCAGACGAGATATCGGAAACGGGTGGAGCTATCGACTTGAAATTTGCTATGTGAATGTATCTTGCCCCGGATACGAATTTTATCGGGTCGCCGAGCCCGTGCGACACCAGCTTCGCGCATGCGCAGACGAGATCTCGGAAACGGGTGGAGCTATCGACTTGAAATTTGCTATGTGAATGTATCTTGCCCCGGATACAAATTTTATCGGGTCGGCGAGCCCGTGCGACGCCAGCTTCGCGCATGCGCAGACGAGATCTCGGAAACGGGTGGAGCTATCGACTTGAAATTTGGTATGTGAATGTATCTTGCCCCGGATACGAATTTTATCGGGTCGCCGAGCCCGTGCGACGCCAGCTTCGCGCATGCGCAGACCAGATATCGGAAACGGGTAGAGCTATCGACTTGAAATTTGGTTTTTGAATAGCCCGGATGAATAGCCCGGACAACGTCGGGCTCATCGGCTAGTCTCATATATATTTTGAAGACCTCTGTTTGTTTGTTTGTTTGTCTGTCTGTCTGTCATTTATACAAATCTACGATTCTCGACCGATCGGGACGAAACTTGGTACGTGTGTGTTGTTTGACCAGGCGGTGAACGTTGTCGTATTGGCGAGCCCGTGCGGCGCCCGCTTCGCGCATGCGCAGACGAGATCTCGGAAACGGGTGGAGCTATCGACTTGAAATTTGCTATGTGAATGTATCTTGCCCCGGATACGAATTTTATCGGGTCGCCGAGCCCGTGCGACACCAGCTTCGCGCATGCGCAGACGAGATCTCGGAAACGGGTGGAGCTATCGACTTGAAATTTGGTATGTGAATGTATCTTGCCCCGGATACGAATTTTATCGGGTCGCCGAGCCCGTGCGACGCCAGCTTCGCGCATGCGCAGACCAGATATCGGAAACGGGTAGAGCTATCGACTTGAAATTTGGTTTTTGAATAGCCCGGATGAATAGCCCGGACAACGTCGGGCTCATCGGCTAGTCTCATATATATTTTGAAGACCTCTGTTTGTTTGTTTGTCTGTCTGTCTGTCTGTCATTTATACAAATCTACGATTCTCGACCGATCGGGGCGAAACTTGGTACGTGTGTGTAGTGTGACCAGGCGGTGAACGTTGTCGTATTGGCGAGCCCGTGCGGCGCCCGCTTCGCGCATGCGCAGACGAGATATCGGAAACGGGTGGAGCTATCGACTTGAAATTTGCTATGTGAATGTATCTTGCCCCGGATACGAATTTTATCGGGTCGCCGAGCCCGTGCGACACCAGCTTCGCGCATGCGCAGACGAGATCTCGGAAACGGGTGGAGCTATCGACTTGAAATTTGCTATGTGAATGTATCTTGCCCCGGATACAAATTTTATCGGGTCGGCGAGCCCGTGCGACGCCAGCTTCGCGCATGCGCAGACGAGATCTCGGAAACGGGTGGAGCTATCGACTTGAAATTTGGTATGTGAATGTATCTTGCCCCGGATACGAATTTTATCGGGTCGCCGAGCCCGTGCGACGCCAGCTTCGCGCATGCGCAGACCAGATATCGGAAACGGGTAGAGCTATCGACTTGAAATTTGGTTTTTGAATAGCCCGGATGAATAGCCCGGACAACGTCGGGCTCATCGGCTAGTCTCATATATATTTTGAAGACCTCTGTTTGTTTGTTTGTCTGTCTGTCTGTCTGTCATTTATACAAATCTACGATTCTCGACCGATCGGGGCGAAACTTGGTACGTGTGTGTAGTGTGACCAGGCGGTGAACGTTGTCGTATTGGCGAGCCCGTGCGGCGCCCGCTTCGCGCATGCGCAGACGAGATATCGGAAACGGGTGGAGCTATCGACTTGAAATTTGCTATGTGAATGTATCTTGCCCCGGATACGAATTTTATCGGGTCGCCGAGCCCGTGCGACACCAGCTTCGCGCATGCGCAGACGAGATCTCGGAAACGGGTGGAGCTATCGACTTGAAATTTGCTATGTGAATGTATCTTGCCCCGGATACAAATTTTATCGGGTCGGCGAGCCCGTGCGACGCCAGCTTCGCGCATGCGCAGACGAGATCTCGGAAACGGGTGGAGCTATCGACTTGAAATTTGGTATGTGAATGTATCTTGCCCCGGATACGAATTTTATCGGGTCGCCGAGCCCGTGCGACGCCAGCTTCGCGCATGCGCAGACCAGATATCGGAAACGGGTAGAGCTATCGACTTGAAATTTGGTTTTTGAATAGCCCGGATGAATAGCCCGGACAACGTCGGGCTCATCGGCTAGTCTCATATATATTTTGAAGACCTCTGTTTGTTTGTTTGTTTGTCTGTCTGTCTGTCATTTATACAAATCTACGATTCTCGACCGATCGGGACGAAACTTGGTACGTGTGTGTTGTTTGACCAGGCGGTGAACGTTGTCGTATTGGCGAGCCCGTGCGGCGCCCGCTTCGCGCATGCGCAGACGAGATCTCGGAAACGGGTGGAGCTATCGACTTGAAATTTGCTATGTGAATGTATCTTGCCCCGGATACGAATTTTATCGGGTCGCCGAGCCCGTGCGACACCAGCTTCGCGCATGCGCAGACGAGATCTCGGAAACGGGTGGAGCTATCGACTTGAAATTTGGTATGTGAATGTATCTTGCCCCGGATACGAATTTTATCGGGTCGCCGAGCCCGTGCGACGCCAGCTTCGCGCATGCGCAGACCAGATATCGGAAACGGGTAGAGCTATCGACTTGAAATTTGGTTTTTGAATAGCCCGGATGAATAGCCCGGACAACGTCGGGCTCATCGGCTAGTCTCATATATATTTTGAAGACCTCTGTTTGTTTGTTTGTCTGTCTGTCTGTCTGTCATTTATACAAATCTACGATTCTCGACCGATCGGGGCGAAACTTGGTACGTGTGTGTAGTGTGACCAGGCGGTGAACGTTGTCGTATTGGCGAGCCCGTGCGGCGCCCGCTTCGCGCATGCGCAGACGAGATATCGGAAACGGGTGGAGCTATCGACTTGAAATTTGCTATGTGAATGTATCTTGCCCCGGATACGAATTTTATCGGGTCGCCGAGCCCGTGCGACACCAGCTTCGCGCATGCGCAGACGAGATCTCGGAAACGGGTGGAGCTATCGACTTGAAATTTGCTATGTGAATGTATCTTGCCCCGGATACAAATTTTATCGGGTCGGCGAGCCCGTGCGACGCCAGCTTCGCGCATGCGCAGACGAGATCTCGGAAACGGGTGGAGCTATCGACTTGAAATTTGGTATGTGAATGTATCTTGCCCCGGATACGAATTTTATCGGGTCGCCGAGCCCGTGCGACGCCAGCTTCGCGCATGCGCAGACCAGATATCGGAAACGGGTAGAGCTATCGACTTGAAATTTGGTTTTTGAATAGCCCGGATGAATAGCCCGGACAACGTCGGGCTCATCGGCTAGTCTCATATATATTTTGAAGACCTCTGTTTGTTTGTTTGTCTGTCTGTCTGTCTGTCATTTATACAAATCTACGATTCTCGACCGATCGGGGCGAAACTTGGTACGTGTGTGTAGTGTGACCAGGCGGTGAACGTTGTCGTATTGGCGAGCCCGTGCGGCGCCCGCTTCGCGCATGCGCAGACGAGATATCGGAAACGGGTGGAGCTATCGACTTGAAATTTGCTATGTGAATGTATCTTGCCCCGGATACGAATTTTATCGGGTCGCCGAGCCCGTGCGACACCAGCTTCGCGCATGCGCAGACGAGATCTCGGAAACGGGTGGAGCTATCGACTTGAAATTTGCTATGTGAATGTATCTTGCCCCGGATACAAATTTTATCGGGTCGGCGAGCCCGTGCGACGCCAGCTTCGCGCATGCGCAGACGAGATCTCGGAAACGGGTGGAGCTATCGACTTGAAATTTGGTATGTGAATGTATCTTGCCCCGGATACGAATTTTATCGGGTCGCCGAGCCCGTGCGACGCCAGCTTCGCGCATGCGCAGACCAGATATCGGAAACGGGTAGAGCTATCGACTTGAAATTTGGTTTTTGAATAGCCCGGATGAATAGCCCGGACAACGTCGGGCTCATCGGCTAGTCTCATATATATTTTGAAGACCTCTGTTTGTTTGTTTGTTTGTCTGTCTGTCTGTCATTTATACAAATCTACGATTCTCGACCGATCGGGACGAAACTTGGTACGTGTGTGTTGTTTGACCAGGCGGTGAACGTTGTCGTATTGGCGAGCCCGTGCGGCGCCCGCTTCGCGCATGCGCAGACGAGATCTCGGAAACGGGTGGAGCTATCGACTTGAAATTTGCTATGTGAATGTATCTTGCCCCGGATACGAATTTTATCGGGTCGCCGAGCCCGTGCGACACCAGCTTCGCGCATGCGCAGACGAGATCTCGGAAACGGGTGGAGCTATCGACTTGAAATTTGCTATGTGAATGTATCTTGCCCCGGATACGAATTTTATCGGGTCGGCGAGCCCGTGCGACGCCAGCTTCGCGCATGCGCAGACGAGATCTCGGAAACGGGTGGAGCTATCGACTTGAAATTTGGTATGTGAATGTATCTTGCCCCGGATACGAATTTTATCGGGTCGCCGAGCCCGTGCGACGCCAGCTTCGCGCATGCGCAGACCAGATATCGGAAACGGGTAGAGCTATCGACTTGAAATTTGGTTTTTGAATAGCCCGGATGAATAGCCCGGACAACGTCGGGCTCATCGGCTAGTCTCATATATATTTTGAAGACCTCTGTTTGTTTGTTTGTCTGTCTGTCTGTCTGTCATTTATACAAATCTACGATTCTCGACCGATCGGGGCGAAACTTGGTACGTGTGTGTAGTGTGACCAGGCGGTGAACGTTGTCGTATTGGCGAGCCCGTGCGGCGCCCGCTTCGCGCATGCGCAGACGAGATATCGGAAACGGGTGGAGCTATCGACTTGAAATTTGCTATGTGAATGTATCTTGCCCCGGATACGAATTTTATCGGGTCGCCGAGCCCGTGCGACACCAGCTTCGCGCATGCGCAGACGAGATCTCGGAAACGGGTGGAGCTATCGACTTGAAATTTGCTATGTGAATGTATCTTGCCCCGGATACAAATTTTATCGGGTCGGCGAGCCCGTGCGACGCCAGCTTCGCGCATGCGCAGACGAGATCTCGGAAACGGGTGGAGCTATCGACTTGAAATTTGGTATGTGAATGTATCTTGCCCCGGATACGAATTTTATCGGGTCGCCGAGCCCGTGCGACGCCAGCTTCGCGCATGCGCAGACCAGATATCGGAAACGGGTAGAGCTATCGACTTGAAATTTGGTTTTTGAATAGCCCGGACAACGTCGGGCTCATCGGCTAGTCTCATATATATTTTGAAGACCTCTGTTTGTTTGTTTGTTTGTCTGTCTGTCTGTCATTTATACAAATCTACGATTCTCGACCGATCGGGACGAAACTTGGTACGTGTGTGTTGTTTGACCAGGCGGTGAACGTTGTCGTATTGGCGAGCCCGTGCGGCGCCCGCTTCGCGCATGCGCAGACGAGATCTCGGAAACGGGTGGAGCTATCGACTTGAAATTTGCTATGTGAATGTATCTTGCCCCGGATACGAATTTTATCGGGTCGCCGAGCCCGTGCGACACCAGCTTCGCGCATGCGCAGACGAGATCTCGGAAACGGGTGGAGCTATCGACTTGAAATTTGGTATGTGAATGTATCTTGCCCCGGATACGAATTTTATCGGGTCGCCGAGCCCGTGCGACGCCAGCTTCGCGCATGCGCAGACCAGATATCGGAAACGGGTAGAGCTATCGACTTGAAATTTGGTTTTTGAATAGCCCGGATGAATAGCCCGGACAACGTCGGGCTCATCGGCTAGTCTCATATATATTTTGAAGACCTCTGTTTGTTTGTTTGTCTGTCTGTCTGTCTGTCATTTATACAAATCTACGATTCTCGACCGATCGGGGCGAAACTTGGTACGTGTGTGTAGTGTGACCAGGCGGTGAACGTTGTCGTATTGGCGAGCCCGTGCGGCGCCCGCTTCGCGCATGCGCAGACGAGATATCGGAAACGGGTGGAGCTATCGACTTGAAATTTGCTATGTGAATGTATCTTGCCCCGGATACGAATTTTATCGGGTCGCCGAGCCCGTGCGACACCAGCTTCGCGCATGCGCAGACGAGATCTCGGAAACGGGTGGAGCTATCGACTTGAAATTTGCTATGTGAATGTATCTTGCCCCGGATACAAATTTTATCGGGTCGGCGAGCCCGTGCGACGCCAGCTTCGCGCATGCGCAGACGAGATCTCGGAAACGGGTGGAGCTATCGACTTGAAATTTGGTATGTGAATGTATCTTGCCCCGGATACGAATTTTATCGGGTCGCCGAGCCCGTGCGACGCCAGCTTCGCGCATGCGCAGACCAGATATCGGAAACGGGTAGAGCTATCGACTTGAAATTTGGTTTTTGAATAGCCCGGATGAATAGCCCGGACAACGTCGGGCTCATCGGCTAGTCTCATATATATTTTGAAGACCTCTGTTTGTTTGTTTGTTTGTCTGTCTGTCTGTCATTTATACAAATCTACGATTCTCGACCGATCGGGACGAAACTTGGTACGTGTGTGTTGTTGACCAGGCGGTGAACGTTGTCGTATTGGCGAGCCCGTGCGGCGCCCGCTTCGCGCATGCGCAGACGAGATCTCGGAAACGGGTGGAGCTATCGACTTGAAATTTGCTATGTGAATGTATCTTGCCCCGGATACGAATTTTATCGGGTCGCCGAGCCCGTGCGACACCAGCTTCGCGCATGCGCAGACGAGATCTCGGAAACGGGTGGAGCTATCGACTTGAAATTTGCTATGTGAATGTATCTTGCCCCGGATACGAATTTTATCGGGTCGCCGAGCCCGTGCGACGCCAGCTTCGCGCATGCGCAGACGAGATCTCGGAAACGGGTGGAGCTATCGACTTGAAATTTGGTATGTGAATGTATCTTGCCCCGGATACGAATTTTATCGGGTCGCCGAGCCCGTGCGACGCCAGCTTCGCGCATGCGCAGACCAGATATCGGAAACGGGTAGAGCTATCGACTTGAAATTTGGTTTTTGAATAGCCCGGATGAATAGCCCGGACAACGTCGGGCTCATCGGCTAGTCTCATATATATTTTGAAGACCTCTGTTTGTTTGTTTGTCTGTCTGTCTGTCTGTCATTTATACAAATCTACGATTCTCGACCGATCGGGGCGAAACTTGGTACGTGTGTGTAGTGTGACCAGGCGGTGAACGTTGTCGTATTGGCGAGCCCGTGCGGCGCCCGCTTCGCGCATGCGCAGACGAGATATCGGAAACGGGTGGAGCTATCGACTTGAAATTTGCTATGTGAATGTATCTTGCCCCGGATACGAATTTTATCGGGTCGCCGAGCCCGTGCGACACCAGCTTCGCGCATGCGCAGACGAGATCTCGGAAACGGGTGGAGCTATCGACTTGAAATTTGCTATGTGAATGTATCTTGCCCCGGATACAAATTTTATCGGGTCGGCGAGCCCGTGCGACGCCAGCTTCGCGCATGCGCAGACGAGATCTCGGAAACGGGTAGAGCTATCGACTTGAAATTTGGTATGTGAATGTATCTTGCCCCGGATACGAATTTTATCGGGTCGCCGAGCCCGTGCGACGCCAGCTTCGCGCATGCGCAGACCAGATATCGGAAACGGGTAGAGCTATCGACTTGAAATTTGGTTTTTGAATAGCCCGGATGAATAGCCCGGACAACGTCGGGCTCATCGGCTAGTCTCATATATATTTTGAAGACCTCTGTTTGTTTGTTTGTTTGTCTGTCTGTCTGTCATTTATACAAATCTACGATTCTCGACCGATCGGGACGAAACTTGGTACGTGTGTGTTGTTTGACCAGGCGGTGAACGTTGTCGTATTGGCGAGCCCGTGCGGCGCCCGCTTCGCGCATGCGCAGACGAGATCTCGGAAACGGGTGGAGCTATCGACTTGAAATTTGCTATGTGAATGTATCTTGCCCCGGATACGAATTTTATCGGGTCGCCGAGCCCGTGCGACACCAGCTTCGCGCATGCGCAGACGAGATCTCGGAAACGGGTGGAGCTATCGACTTGAAATTTGGTATGTGAATGTATCTTGCCCCGGATACGAATTTTATCGGGTCGCCGAGCCCGTGCGACGCCAGCTTCGCGCATGCGCAGACCAGATATCGGAAACGGGTAGAGCTATCGACTTGAAATTTGGTTTTTGAATAGCCCGGATGAATAGCCCGGACAACGTCGGGCTCATCGGCTAGTCTCATATATATTTTGAAGACCTCTGTTTGTTTGTTTGTCTGTCTGTCTGTCTGTCATTTATACAAATCTACGATTCTCGACCGATCGGGGCGAAACTTGGTACGTGTGTGTAGTGTGACCAGGCGGTGAACGTTGTCGTATTGGCGAGCCCGTGCGGCGCCCGCTTCGCGCATGCGCAGACGAGATATCGGAAACGGGTGGAGCTATCGACTTGAAATTTGCTATGTGAATGTATCTTGCCCCGGATACGAATTTTATCGGGTCGCCGAGCCCGTGCGACACCAGCTTCGCGCATGCGCAGACGAGATCTCGGAAACGGGTGGAGCTATCGACTTGAAATTTGCTATGTGAATGTATCTTGCCCCGGATACAAATTTTATCGGGTCGGCGAGCCCGTGCGACGCCAGCTTCGATCATGCGCAGACGAGATCTCGGAAACGGGTGGAGCTATCGACTTGAAATTTGGTATGTGAATGTATCTTGCCCCGGATACGAATTTTATCGGGTCGCCGAGCCCGTGCGACGCCAGCTTCGCGCATGCGCAGACCAGATATCGGAAACGGGTAGAGCTATCGACTTGAAATTTGGTTTTTGAATAGCCCGGATGAATAGCCCGGACAACGTCCGGCTCATCGGCTAGTCTCATATATATTTTGAAGACCTCTGTTTGTTTGTTTGTTTGTCTGTCTGTCTGTCATTTATACAAATCTACGATTCTCGACCGATCGGGACGAAACTTGGTACGTGTGTGTTGTTTGACCAGGCGGTGAACGTTGTCGTATTGGCGAGCCCGTGCGGCGCCCGCTTCGCGCATGCGCAGACGAGATCTCGGAAACGGGTGGAGCTATCGACTTGAAATTTGCTATGTGAATGTATCTTGCCCCGGATACGAATTTTATCGGGTCGCCGAGCCCGTGCGACACCAGCTTCGCGCATGCGCAGACGAGATCTCGGAAACGGGTGGAGCTATCGACTTGAAATTTGCTATGTGAATGTATCTTGCCCCGGATACGAATTTTATCGGGTCGGCGAGCCCGTGCGACGCCAGCTTCGCGCATGCGCAGACGAGATCTCGGAAACGGGTGGAGCTATCGACTTGAAATTTGGTATGTGAATGTATCTTGCCCCGGATACGAATTTTATCGGGTCGCCGAGCCCGTGCGACGCCAGCTTCGCGCATGCGCAGACCAGATATCGGAAACGGGTAGAGCTATCGACTTGAAATTTGGTTTTTGAATAGCCCGGATGAATAGCCCGGACAACGTCGGGCTCATCGGCTAGTCTCATATATATTTTGAAGACCTCTGTTTGTTTGTTTGTCTGTCTGTCTGTCTGTCATTTATACAAATCTACGATTCTCGACCGATCGGGGCGAAACTTGGTACGTGTGTGTAGTGTGACCAGGCGGTGAACGTTGTCGTATTGGCGAGCCCGTGCGGCGCCCGCTTCGCGCATGCGCAGACGAGATATCGGAAACGGGTGGAGCTATCGACTTGAAATTTGCTATGTGAATGTATCTTGCCCCGGATACGAATTTTATCGGGTCGCCGAGCCCGTGCGACACCAGCTTCGCGCATGCGCAGACGAGATCTCGGAAACGGGTGGAGCTATCGACTTGAAATTTGCTATGTGAATGTATCTTGCCCCGGATACAAATTTTATCGGGTCGGCGAGCCCGTGCGACGCCAGCTTCGCGCATGCGCAGACGAGATCTCGGAAACGGGTGGAGCTATCGACTTGAAATTTGGTATGTGAATGTATCTTGCCCCGGATACGAATTTTATCGGGTCGCCGAGCCCGTGCGACGCCAGCTTCGCGCATGCGCAGACCAGATATCGGAAACGGGTAGAGCTATCGACTTGAAATTTGGTTTTTGAATAGCCCGGATGAATAGCCCGGACAACGTCGGGCTCATCGGCTAGTCTCATATATATTTTGAAGACCTCTGTTTGTTTGTTTGTTTGTCTGTCTGTCTGTCATTTATACAAATCTACGATTCTCGACCGATCGGGACGAAACTTGGTACGTGTGTGTTGTTTGACCAGGCGGTGAACGTTGTCGTATTGGCGAGCCCGTGCGGCGCCCGCTTCGCGCATGCGCAGACGAGATCTCGGAAACGGGTGGAGCTATCGACTTGAAATTTGCTATGTGAATGTATCTTGCCCCGGATACGAATTTTATCGGGTCGCCGAGCCCGTGCGACACCAGCTTCGCGCATGCGCAGACGAGATCTCGGAAACGGGTGGAGCTATCGACTTGAAATTTGGTATGTGAATGTATCTTGCCCCGGATACGAATTTTATCGGGTCGCCGAGCCCGTGCGACGCCAGCTTCGCGCATGCGCAGACCAGATATCGGAAACGGGTAGAGCTATCGACTTGAAATTTGGTTTTTGAATAGCCCGGATGAATAGCCCGGACAACGTCGGGCTCATCGGCTAGTCTCATATATATTTTGAAGACCTCTGTTTGTTTGTTTGTCTGTCTGTCTGTCTGTCATTTATACAAATCTACGATTCTCGACCGATCGGGGCGAAACTTGGTACGTGTGTGTAGTGTGACCAGGCGGTGAACGTTGTCGTATTGGCGAGCCCGTGCGGCGCCCGCTTCGCGCATGCGCAGACGAGATATCGGAAACGGGTGGAGCTATCGACTTGAAATTTGCTATGTGAATGTATCTTGCCCCGGATACGAATTTTATCGGGTCGCCGAGCCCGTGCGACACCAGCTTCGCGCATGCGCAGACGAGATCTCGGAAACGGGTGGAGCTATCGACTTGAAATTTGCTATGTGAATGTATCTTGCCCCGGATACAAATTTTATCGGGTCGGCGAGCCCGTGCGACGCCAGCTTCGCGCATGCGCAGACGAGATCTCGGAAACGGGTGGAGCTATCGACTTGAAATTTGGTATGTGAATGTATCTTGCCCCGGATACGAATTTTATCGGGTCGCCGAGCCCGTGCGACGCCAGCTTCGCGCATGCGCAGACCAGATATCGGAAACGGGTAGAGCTATCGACTTGAAATTTGGTTTTTGAATAGCCCGGATGAATAGCCCGGACAACGTCGGGCTCATCGGCTAGTCTCATATATATTTTGAAGACCTCTGTTTGTTTGTTTGTTTGTCTGTCTGTCTGTCATTTATACAAATCTACGATTCTCGACCGATCGGGACGAAACTTGGTACGTGTGTGTTGTTTGACCAGGCGGTGAACGTTGTCGTATTGGCGAGCCCGTGCGGCGCCCGCTTCGCGCATGCGCAGACGAGATCTCGGAAACGGGTGGAGCTATCGACTTGAAATTTGCTATGTGAATGTATCTTGCCCCGGATACGAATTTTATCGGGTCGCCGAGCCCGTGCGACACCAGCTTCGCGCATGCGCAGACGAGATCTCGGAAACGGGTGGAGCTATCGACTTGAAATTTGGTATGTGAATGTATCTTGCCCCGGATACGAATTTTATCGGGTCGGCGAGCCCGTGCGACGCCAGCTTCGCGCATGCGCAGACGAGATCTCGGAAACGGGTGGAGCTATCGACTTGAAATTTGGTATGTGAATGTATCTTGCCCCGGATACGAATTTTATCGGGTCGCCGAGCCCGTGCGACGCCAGCTTCGCGCATGCGCAGACCAGATATCGGAAACGGGTAGAGCTATCGACTTGAAATTTGGTTTTTGAATAGCCCGGATGAATAGCCCGGACAACGTCGGGCTCATCGGCTAGTCTCATATATATTTTGAAGACCTCTGTTTGTTTGTTTGTCTGTCTGTCTGTCTGTCATTTATACAAATCTACGATTCTCGACCGATCGGGGCGAAACTTGGTACGTGTGTGTAGTGTGACCAGGCGGTGAACGTTGTCGTATTGGCGAGCCCGTGCGGCGCCCGCTTCGCGCATGCGCAGACGAGATATCGGAAACGGGTGGAGCTATCGACTTGAAATTTGCTATGTGAATGTATCTTGCCCCGGATACGAATTTTATCGGGTCGCCGAGCCCGTGCGACACCAGCTTCGCGCATGCGCAGACGAGATCTCGGAAACGGGTGGAGCTATCGACTTGAAATTTGCTATGTGAATGTATCTTGCCCCGGATACAAATTTTATCGGGTCGGCGAGCCCGTGCGACGCCAGCTTCGCGCATGCGCAGACGAGATCTCGGAAACGGGTGGAGCTATCGACTTGAAATTTGGTATGTGAATGTATCTTGCCCCGGATACGAATTTTATCGGGTCGCCGAGCCCGTGCGACGCCAGCTTCGCGCATGCGCAGACCAGATATCGGAAACGGGTAGAGCTATCGACTTGAAATTTGGTTTTTGAATAGCCCGGATGAATAGCCCGGACAACGTCGGGCTCATCGGCTAGTCTCATATATATTTTGAAGACCTCTGTTTGTTTGTTTGTCTGTCTGTCTGTCTGTCATTTATACAAATCTACGATTCTCGACCGATCGGGGCGAAACTTGGTACGTGTGTGTAGTGTGACCAGGCGGTGAACGTTGTCGTATTGGCGAGCCCGTGCGGCGCCCGCTTCGCGCATGCGCAGACGAGATATCGGAAACGGGTGGAGCTATCGACTTGAAATTTGCTATGTGAATGTATCTTGCCCCGGATACGAATTTTATCGGGTCGCCGAGCCCGTGCGACACCAGCTTCGCGCATGCGCAGACGAGATCTCGGAAACGGGTGGAGCTATCGACTTGAAATTTGCTATGTGAATGTATCTTGCCCCGGATACAAATTTTATCGGGTCGGCGAGCCCGTGCGACACCAGCTTCGCGCATGCGCAGACGAGATCTCGGAAACGGGTGGAGCTATCGACTTGAAATTTGGTATGTGAATGTATCTTGCCCCGGATACGAATTTTATCGGGTCGCCGAGCCCGTGCGACGCCAGCTTCGCGCATGCGCAGACCAGATATCGGAAACGGGTAGAGCTATCGACTTGAAATTTGGTTTTTGAATAGCCCGGATGAATAGCCCGGACAACGTCGGGCTCATCGGCTAGTCTCATATATATTTTGAAGACCTCTGTTTGTTTGTTTGTCTGTCTGTCTGTCTGTCATTTATACAAATCTACGATTCTCGACCGATCGGGGCGAAACTTGGTACGTGTGTGTAGTGTGACCAGGCGGTGAACGTTGTCGTATTGGCGAGCCCGTGCGGCGCCCGCTTCGCGCATGCGCAGACGAGATATCGGAAACGGGTGGAGCTATCGACTTGAAATTTGCTATGTGAATGTATCTTGCCCCGGATACGAATTTTATCGGGTCGCCGAGTCCGTGCGACACCAGCTTCGCGCATGCGCAGACGAGATCTCGGAAACGGGTGGAGCTATCGACTTGAAATTTGCTATGTGAATGTATCTTGCCCCGGATACAAATTTTATCGGGTCGGCGAGCCCGTGCGACGCCAGCTTCGCGCATGCGCAGACGAGATCTCGGAAACGGGTGGAGCTATCGACTTGAAATTTGGTATGTGAATGTATCTTGCCCCGGATACGAATTTTATCGGGTCGCCGAGCCCGTGCGACGCCAGCTTCGCGCATGCGCAGACCAGATATCGGAAACGGGTAGAGCTATCGACTTGAAATTTGGTTTTTGAATAGCCCGGATGAATAGCCCGGACAACGTCGGGCTCATCGGCTAGTCTCATATATATTTTGAAGACCTCTGTTTGTTTGTTTGTTTGTCTGTCTGTCTGTCATTTATACAAATCTACGATTCTCGACCGATCGGGACGAAACTTGGTACGTGTGTGTTGTTTGACCAGGCGGTGAACGTTGTCGTATTGGCGAGCCCGTGCGGCGCCCGCTTCGCGCATGCGCAGACGAGATCTCGGAAACGGGTGGAGCTATCGACTTGAAATTTGCTATGTGAATGTATCTTGCCCCGGATACGAATTTTATCGGGTCGCCGAGCCCGTGCGACACCAGCTTCGCGCATGCGCAGACGAGATCTCGGAAACGGGTGGAGCTATCGACTTGAAATTTGGTATGTGAATGTATCTTGCCCCGGATACGAATTTTATCGGGTCGCCGAGCCCGTGCGACGCCAGCTTCGCGCATGCGCAGACCAGATATCGGAAACGGGTAGAGCTATCGACTTGAAATTTGGTTTTTGAATAGCCCGGATGAATAGCCCGGACAACGTCGGGCTCATCGGCTAGTCTCATATATATTTTGAAGACCTCTGTTTGTTTGTTTGTCTGTCTGTCTGTCTGTCATTTATACAAATCTACGATTCTCGACCGATCGGGGCGAAACTTGGTACGTGTGTGTAGTGTGACCAGGCGGTGAACGTTGTCGTATTGGCGAGCCCGTGCGGCGCCCGCTTCGCGCATGCGCAGACGAGATATCGGAAACGGGTGGAGCTATCGACTTGAAATTTGCTATGTGAATGTATCTTGCCCCGGATACGAATTTTATCGGGTCGCCGAGCCCGTGCGACACCAGCTTCGCGCATGCGCAGACGAGATCTCGGAAACGGGTGGAGCTATCGACTTGAAATTTGCTATGTGAATGTATCTTGCCCCGGATACAAATTTTATCGGGTCGGCGAGCCCGTGCGACGCCAGCTTCGCGCATGCGCAGACGAGATCTCGGAAACGGGTGGAGCTATCGACTTGAAATTTGGTATGTGAATGTATCTTGCCCCGGATACGAATTTTATCGGGTCGCCGAGCCCGTGCGACGCCAGCTTCGCGCATGCGCAGACCAGATATCGGAAACGGGTAGAGCTATCGACTTGAAATTTGGTTTTTGAATAGCCCGGATGAATAGCCCGGACAACGTCGGGCTCATCGGCTAGTCTCATATATATTTTGAAGACCTCTGTTTGTTTGTTTGTTTGTCTGTCTGTCTGTCATTTATACAAATCTACGATTCTCGACCGATCGGGACGAAACTTGGTACGTGTGTGTTGTTTGACCAGGCGGTGAACGTTGTCGTATTGGCGAGCCCGTGCGGCGCCCGCTTCGCGCATGCGCAGACGAGATCTCGGAAACGGGTGGAGCTATCGACTTGAAATTTGCTATGTGAATGTATCTTGCCCCGGATACGAATTTTATCGGGTCGCCGAGCCCGTGCGACACCAGCTTCGCGCATGCGCAGACGAGATCTCGGAAACGGGTGGAGCTATCGACTTGAAATTTGGTATGTGAATGTATCTTGCCCCGGATACGAATTTTATCGGGTCGGCGAGCCCGTGCGACGCCAGCTTCGCGCATGCGCAGACGAGATCTCGGAAACGGGTGGAGCTATCGACTTGAAATTTGGTATGTGAATGTATCTTGCCCCGGATACGAATTTTATCGGGTCGCCGAGCCCGTGCGACGCCAGCTTCGCGCATGCGCAGACCAGATATCGGAAACGGGTAGAGCTATCGACTTGAAATTTGGTTTTTGAATAGCCCGGATGAATAGCCCGGACAACGTCGGGCTCATCGGCTAGTCTCATATATATTTTGAAGACCTCTGTTTGTTTGTTTGTCTGTCTGTCTGTCTGTCATTTATACAAATCTACGATTCTCGACCGATCGGGGCGAAACTTGGTACGTGTGTGTAGTGTGACCAGGCGGTGAACGTTGTCGTATTGGCGAGCCCGTGCGGCGCCCGCTTCGCGCATGCGCAGACGAGATATCGGAAACGGGTGGAGCTATCGACTTGAAATTTGCTATGTGAATGTATCTTGCCCCGGATACGAATTTTATCGGGTCGCCGAGCCCGTGCGACACCAGCTTCGCGCATGCGCAGACGAGATCTCGGAAACGGGTGGAGCTATCGACTTGAAATTTGCTATGTGAATGTATCTTGCCCCGGATACAAATTTTATCGGGTCGGCGAGCCCGTGCGACGCCAGCTTCGCGCATGCGCAGACGAGATCTCGGAAACGGGTGGAGCTATCGACTTGAAATTTGGTATGTGAATGTATCTTGCCCCGGATACGAATTTTATCGGGTCGCCGAGCCCGTGCGACGCCAGCTTCGCGCATGCGCAGACCAGATATCGGAAACGGGTAGAGCTATCGACTTGAAATTTGGTTTTTGAATAGCCCGGATGAATAGCCCGGACAACGTCGGGCTCATCGGCTAGTCTCATATATATTTTGAAGACCTCTGTTTGTTTGTTTGTCTGTCTGTCTGTCTGTCATTTATACAAATCTACGATTCTCGACCGATCGGGGCGAAACTTGGTACGTGTGTGTAGTGTGACCAGGCGGTGAACGTTGTCGTATTGGCGAGCCCGTGCGGCGCCCGCTTCGCGCATGCGCAGACGAGATATCGGAAACGGGTGGAGCTATCGACTTGAAATTTGCTATGTGAATGTATCTTGCCCCGGATACGAATTTTATCGGGTCGCCGAGCCCGTGCGACACCAGCTTCGCGCATGCGCAGACGAGATCTCGGAAACGGGTGGAGCTATCGACTTGAAATTTGCTATGTGAATGTATCTTGCCCCGGATACAAATTTTATCGGGTCGGCGAGCCCGTGCGACGCCAGCTTCGCGCATGCGCAGACGAGATCTCGGAAACGGGTGGAGCTATCGACTTGAAATTTGGTATGTGAATGTATCTTGCCCCGGATACGAATTTTATCGGGTCGCCGAGCCCGTGCGACGCCAGCTTCGCGCATGCGCAGACCAGATATCGGAAACGGGTAGAGCTATCGACTTGAAATTTGGTTTTTGAATAGCCCGGATGAATAGCCCGGACAACGTCGGGCTCATCGGCTAGTCTCATATATATTTTGAAGACCTCTGTTTGTTTGTTTGTCTGTCTGTCTGTCTGTCATTTATACAAATCTACGATTCTCGACCGATCGGGGCGAAACTTGGTACGTGTGTGTAGTGTGACCAGGCGGTGAACGTTGTCGTATTGGCGAGCCCGTGCGGCGCCCGCTTCGCGCATGCGCAGACGAGATATCGGAAACGGGTGGAGCTATCGACTTGAAATTTGCTATGTGAATGTATCTTGCCCCGGATACGAATTTTATCGGGTCGCCGAGTCCGTGCGACACCAGCTTCGCGCATGCGCAGACGAGATCTCGGAAACGGGTGGAGCTATCGACTTGAAATTTGCTATGTGAATGTATCTTGCCCCGGATACAAATTTTATCGGGTCGGCGAGCCCGTGCGACGCCAGCTTCGCGCATGCGCAGACGAGATCTCGGAAACGGGTGGAGCTATCGACTTGAAATTTGGTATGTGAATGTATCTTGCCCCGGATACGAATTTTATCGGGTCGCCGAGCCCGTGCGACGCCAGCTTCGCGCATGCGCAGACCAGATATCGGAAACGGGTAGAGCTATCGACTTGAAATTTGGTTTTTGAATAGCCCGGATGAATAGCCCGGACAACGTCGGGCTCATCGGCTAGTCTCATATATATTTTGAAGACCTCTGTTTGTTTGTTTGTTTGTCTGTCTGTCTGTCATTTATACAAATCTACGATTCTCGACCGATCGGGACGAAACTTGGTACGTGTGTGTTGTTTGACCAGGCGGTGAACGTTGTCGTATTGGCGAGCCCGTGCGGCGCCCGCTTCGCGCATGCGCAGACGAGATCTCGGAAACGGGTGGAGCTATCGACTTGAAATTTGCTATGTGAATGTATCTTGCCCCGGATACGAATTTTATCGGGTCGCCGAGCCCGTGCGACACCAGCTTCGCGCATGCGCAGACGAGATCTCGGAAACGGGTGGAGCTATCGACTTGAAATTTGGTATGTGAATGTATCTTGCCCCGGATACGAATTTTATCGGGTCGCCGAGCCCGTGCGACGCCAGCTTCGCGCATGCGCAGACCAGATATCGGAAACGGGTAGAGCTATCGACTTGAAATTTGTTTTTTGAATAGCCCGGATGAATAGCCCGGACAACGTCGGGCTCATCGGCTAGTCTCATATATATTTTGAAGACCTCTGTTTGTTTGTTTGTCTGTCTGTCTGTCTGTCATTTATACAAATCTACGATTCTCGACCGATCGGGGCGAAACTTGGTACGTGTGTGTAGTGTGACCAGGCGGTGAACGTTGTCGTATTGGCGAGCCCGTGCGGCGCCCGCTTCGCGCATGCGCAGACGAGATATCGGAAACGGGTGGAGCTATCGACTTGAAATTTGCTATGTGAATGTATCTTGCCCCGGATACGAATTTTATCGGGTCGCCGAGCCCGTGCGACACCAGCTTCGCGCATGCGCAGACGAGATCTCGGAAACGGGTGGAGCTATCGACTTGAAATTTGCTATGTGAATGTATCTTGCCCCGGATACAAATTTTATCGGGTCGGCGAGCCCGTGCGACGCCAGCTTCGCGCATGCGCAGACGAGATCTCGGAAACGGGTGGAGCTATCGACTTGAAATTTGGTATGTGAATGTATCTTGCCCCGGATACGAATTTTATCGGGTCGCCGAGCCCGTGCGACGCCAGCTTCGCGCATGCGCAGACCAGATATCGGAAACGGGTAGAGCTATCGACTTGAAATTTGGTTTTTGAATAGCCCGGATGAATAGCCCGGACAACGTCGGGCTCATCGGCTAGTCTCATATATATTTTGAAGACCTCTGTTTGTTTGTTTGTTTGTCTGTCTGTCTGTCATTTATACAAATCTACGATTCTCGACCGATCGGGACGAAACTTGGTACGTGTGTGTTGTTTGACCAGGCGGTGAACGTTGTCGTATTGGCGAGCCCGTGCGGCGCCCGCTTCGCGCATGCGCAGACGAGATCTCGGAAACGGGTGGAGCTATCGACTTGAAATTTGCTATGTGAATGTATCTTGCCCCGGATACGAATTTTATCGGGTCGCCGAGCCCGTGCGACACCAGCTTCGCGCATGCGCAGACGAGATCTCGGAAACGGGTGGAGCTATCGACTTGAAATTTGCTATGTGAATGTATCTTGCCCCGGATACGAATTTTATCGGGTCGGCGAGCCCGTGCGACGCCAGCTTCGCGCATGCGCAGACGAGATCTCGGAAACGGGTGGAGCTATCGACTTGAAATTTGGTATGTGAATGTATCTTGCCCCGGATACGAATTTTATCGGGTCGCCGAGCCCGTGCGACGCCAGCTTCGCGCATGCGCAGACCAGATATCGGAAACGGGTAGAGCTATCGACTTGAAATTTGGTTTTTGAATAGCCCGGATGAATAGCCCGGACAACGTCGGGCTCATCGGCTAGTCTCATATATATTTTGAAGACCTCTGTTTGTTTGTTTGTCTGTCTGTCTGTCTGTCATTTATACAAATCTACGATTCTCGACCGATCGGGGCGAAACTTGGTACGTGTGTGTAGTGTGACCAGGCGGTGAACGTTGTCGTATTGGCGAGCCCGTGCGGCGCCCGCTTCGCGCATGCGCAGACGAGATATCGGAAACGGGTGGAGCTATCGACTTGAAATTTGCTATGTGAATGTATCTTGCCCCGGATACGAATTTTATCGGGTCGCCGAGCCCGTGCGACACCAGCTTCGCGCATGCGCAGACGAGATCTCGGAAACGGGTGGAGCTATCGACTTGAAATTTGCTATGTGAATGTATCTTGCCCCGGATACAAATTTTATCGGGTCGGCGAGCCCGTGCGACGCCAGCTTCGCGCATGCGCAGACGAGATCTCGGAAACGGGTGGAGCTATCGACTTGAAATTTGGTATGTGAATGTATCTTGCCCCGGATACGAATTTTATCGGGTCGCCGAGCCCGTGCGACGCCAGCTTCGCGCATGCGCAGACCAGATATCGGAAACGGGTAGAGCTATCGACTTGAAATTTGGTTTTTGAATAGCCCGGATGAATAGCCCGGACAACGTCGGGCTCATCGGCTAGTCTCATATATATTTTGAAGACCTCTGTTTGTTTGTTTGTTTGTCTGTCTGTCTGTCATTTATACAAATCTACGATTCTCGACCGATCGGGACGAAACTTGGTACGTGTGTGTTGTTTGACCAGGCGGTGAACGTTGTCGTATTGGCGAGCCCGTGCGGCGCCCGCTTCGCGCATGCGCAGACGAGATCTCGGAAACGGGTGGAGCTATCGACTTGAAATTTGCTATGTGAATGTATCTTGCCCCGGATACGAATTTTATCGGGTCGCCGAGCCCGTGCGACACCAGCTTCGCGCATGCGCAGACGAGATCTCGGAAACGGGTGGAGCTATCGACTTGAAATTTGGTATGTGAATGTATCTTGCCCCGGATACGAATTTTATCGGGTCGCCGAGCCCGTGCGACGCCAGCTTCGCGCATGCGCAGACCAGATATCGGAAACGGGTAGAGCTATCGACTTGAAATTTGGTTTTTGAATAGCCCGGATGAATAGCCCGGACAACGTCGGGCTCATCGGCTAGTCTCATATATATTTTGAAGACCTCTGTTTGTTTGTTTGTTTGTCTGTCTGTCTGTCATTTATACAAATCTACGATTCTCGACCGATCGGGACGAAACTTGGTACGTGTGTGTTGTTTGACCAGGCGGTGAACGTTGTCGTATTGGCGAGCCCGTGCGGCGCCCGCTTCGCGCATGCGCAGACGAGATCTCGGAAACGGGTGGAGCTATCGACTTGAAATTTGCTATGTGAATGTATCTTGCCCCGGATACGAATTTTATCGGGTCGCCGAGCCCGTGCGACACCAGCTTCGCGCATGCGCAGACGAGATCTCGGAAACGGGTGGAGCTATCGACTTGAAATTTGCTATGTGAATGTATCTTGCCCCGGATACGAATTTTATCGGGTCGGCGAGCCCGTGCGACGCCAGCTTCGCGCATGCGCAGACGAGATCTCGGAAACGGGTGGAGCTATCGACTTGAAATTTGGTATGTGAATGTATCTTGCCCCGGATACGAATTTTATCGGGTCGCCGAGCCCGTGCGACGCCAGCTTCGCGCATGCGCAGACCAGATATCGGAAACGGGTAGAGCTATCGACTTGAAATTTGGTTTTTGAATAGCCCGGATGAATAGCCCGGACCGATCGGGGCGAAACTTGGTACGTGTGTGTAGTGTGACCAGGCGGTGAACGTTGTCGTATTGGCGAGCCCGTGCGGCGCCCGCTTCGCGCATGCGCAGACGAGATCTCGGAAACGGGTGGAGCTATCGACTTGAAATTTGCTATGTGAATGTATCTTGCCCCGGATACGAATTTTATCGGGTCGCCGAGCCCGTGCGACGCCAGCTTCGCGCATGCGCAGACCAGATATCGGAAACGGGTAGAGCTATCGACTTGAAATTTGGTTTTTGAATAGCCCGGATGAATAGCCCGGACCGATCGGGGCGAAACTTGGTACGTGTGTGTAGTGTGACCAGGCGGTTTTTGAATAGCCCGGATGAATAGCCCGGACAACGTCGGGCTCATCGGCTAGTCTCATATATATTTTGAAGACCTCTGTTTGTTTGTTTGTCTGTCTGTCTGTCTGTCATTTATACAAATCTACGATTCTCGACCGATCGGGGCGAAACTTGGTACGTGTGTGTAGTGTGACCAGGCGGTGAACGTTGTCGTATTGGCGAGCCCGTGCGGCGCCCGCTTCGCGCATGCGCAGACGAGATATCGGAAACGGGTGGAGCTATCGACTTGAAATTTGCTATGTGAATGTATCTTGCCCCGGATACGAATTTTATCGGGTCGCCGAGCCCGTGCGACACCAGCTTCGCGCATGCGCAGACGAGATCTCGGAAACGGGTGGAGCTATCGACTTGAAATTTGCTATGTGAATGTATCTTGCCCCGGATACAAATTTTATCGGGTCGGCGAGCCCGTGCGACGCCAGCTTCGCGCATGCGCAGACGAGATCTCGGAAACGGGTGGAGCTATCGACTTGAAATTTGGTATGTGAATGTATCTTGCCCCGGATACGAATTTTATCGGGTCGCCGAGCCCGTGCGACGCCAGCTTCGCGCATGCGCAGACCAGATATCGGAAACGGGTAGAGCTATCGACTTGAAATTTGGTTTTTGAATAGCCCGGATGAATAGCCCGGACAACGTCGGGCTCATCGGCTAGTCTCATATATATTTTGAAGACCTCTGTTTGTTTGTTTGTTTGTCTGTCTGTCTGTCATTTATACAAATCTACGATTCTCGACCGATCGGGACGAAACTTGGTACGTGTGTGTTGTTTGACCAGGCGGTGAACGTTGTCGTATTGGCGAGCCCGTGCGGCGCCCGCTTCGCGCATGCGCAGACGAGATCTCGGAAACGGGTGGAGCTATCGACTTGAAATTTGCTATGTGAATGTATCTTGCCCCGGATACGAATTTTATCGGGTCGCCGAGCCCGTGCGACACCAGCTTCGCGCATGCGCAGACGAGATCTCGGAAACGGGTGGAGCTATCGACTTGAAATTTGGTATGTGAATGTATCTTGCCCCGGATACGAATTTTATCGGGTCGCCGAGCCCGTGCGACGCCAGCTTCGCGCATGCGCAGACCAGATATCGGAAACGGGTAGAGCTATCGACTTGAAATTTGGTTTTTGAATAGCCCGGATGAATAGCCCGGACAACGTCGGGCTCATCGGCTAGTCTCATATATATTTTGAAGACCTCTGTTTGTTTGTTTGTCTGTCTGTCTGTCTGTCATTTATACAAATCTACGATTCTCGACCGATCGGGGCGAAACTTGGTACGTGTGTGTAGTGTGACCAGGCGGTGAACGTTGTCGTATTGGCGAGCCCGTGCGGCGCCCGCTTCGCGCATGCTCAGACGAGATATCGGAAACGGGTGGAGCTATCGACTTGAAATTTGCTATGTGAATGTATCTTGCCCCGGATACGAATTTTATCGGGTCGCCGAGCCCGTGCGACACCAGCTTCGCGCATGCGCAGACGAGATCTCGGAAACGGGTGGAGCTATCGACTTGAAATTTGCTATGTGAATGTATCTTGCCCCGGATACAAATTTTATCGGGTCGGCGAGCCCGTGCGACGCCAGCTTCGCGCATGCGCAGACGAGATCTCGGAAACGGGTGGAGCTATCGACTTGAAATTTGGTATGTGAATGTATCTTGCCCCGGATACGAATTTTATCGGGTCGCCGAGCCCGTGCGACGCCAGCTTCGCGCATGCGCAGACCAGATATCGGAAACGGGTAGAGCTATCGACTTGAAATTTGGTTTTTGAATAGCCCGGATGAATAGCCCGGACAACGTCGGGCTCATCGGCTAGTCTCATATATATTTTGAAGACCTCTGTTTGTTTGTTTGTTTGTCTGTCTGTCTGTCATTTATACAAATCTACGATTCTCGACCGATCGGGACGAAACTTGGTACGTGTGTGTTGTTTGACCAGGCGGTGAACGTTGTCGTATTGGCGAGCCCGTGCGGCGCCCGCTTCGCGCATGCGCAGACGAGATCTCGGAAACGGGTGGAGCTATCGACTTGAAATTTGCTATGTGAATGTATCTTGCCCCGGATACGAATTTTATCGGGTCGCCGAGCCCGTGCGACACCAGCTTCGCGCATGCGCAGACGAGATCTCGGAAACGGGTGGAGCTATCGACTTGAAATTTGGTATGTGAATGTATCTTGCCCCGGATACGAATTTTATCGGGTCGGCGAGCCCGTGCGACGCCAGCTTCGCGCATGCGCAGACGAGATCTCGGAAACGGGTGGAGCTATCGACTTGAAATTTGGTATGTGAATGTATCTTGCCCCGGATACGAATTTTATCGGGTCGCCGAGCCCGTGCGACGCCAGCTTCGCGCATGCGCAGACCAGATATCGGAAACGGGTAGAGCTATCGACTTGAAATTTGGTTTTTGAATAGCCCGGATGAATAGCCCGGACAACGTCGGGCTCATCGGCTAGTCTCATATATATTTTGAAGACCTCTGTTTGTTTGTTTGTCTGTCTGTCTGTCTGTCATTTATACAAATCTACGATTCTCGACCGATCGGGGCGAAACTTGGTACGTGTGTGTAGTGTGACCAGGCGGTGAACGTTGTCGTATTGGCGAGCCCGTGCGGCGCCCGCTTCGCGCATGCGCAGACGAGATATCGGAAACGGGTGGAGCTATCGACTTGAAATTTGCTATGTGAATGTATCTTGCCCCGGATACGAATTTTATCGGGTCGCCGAGCCCGTGCGACACCAGCTTCGCGCATGCGCAGACGAGATCTCGGAAACGGGTGGAGCTATCGACTTGAAATTTGCTATGTGAATGTATCTTGCCCCGGATACAAATTTTATCGGGTCGGCGAGCCCGTGCGACGCCAGCTTCGCGCATGCGCAGACGAGATCTCGGAAACGGGTGGAGCTATCGACTTGAAATTTGGTATGTGAATGTATCTTGCCCCGGATACGAATTTTATCGGGTCGCCGAGCCCGTGCGACGCCAGCTTCGCGCATGCGCAGACCAGATATCGGAAACGGGTAGAGCTATCGACTTGAAATTTGGTTTTTGAATAGCCCGGATGAATAGCCCGGACAACGTCGGGCTCATCGGCTAGTCTCATATATATTTTGAAGACCTCTGTTTGTTTGTTTGTCTGTCTGTCTGTCTGTCATTTATACAAATCTACGATTCTCGACCGATCGGGGCGAAACTTGGTACGTGTGTGTAGTGTGACCAGGCGGTGAACGTTGTCGTATTGGCGAGCCCGTGCGGCGCCCGCTTCGCGCATGCGCAGACGAGATATCGGAAACGGGTGGAGCTATCGACTTGAAATTTGCTATGTGAATGTATCTTGCCCCGGATACGAATTTTATCGGGTCGCCGAGCCCGTGCGACACCAGCTTCGCGCATGCGCAGACGAGATCTCGGAAACGGGTGGAGCTATCGACTTGAAATTTGCTATGTGAATGTATCTTGCCCCGGATACAAATTTTATCGGGTCGGCGAGCCCGTGCGACGCCAGCTTCGCGCATGCGCAGACGAGATCTCGGAAACGGGTGGAGCTATCGACTTGAAATTTGGTATGTGAATGTATCTTGCCCCGGATACGAATTTTATCGGGTCGCCGAGCCCGTGCGACGCCAGCTTCGCGCATGCGCAGACCAGATATCGGAAACGGGTAGAGCTATCGACTTGAAATTTGGTTTTTGAATAGCCCGGATGAATAGCCCGGACAACGTCGGGCTCATCGGCTAGTCTCATATATATTTTGAAGACCTCTGTTTGTTTGTTTGTCTGTCTGTCTGTCTGTCATTTATACAAATCTACGATTCTCGACCGATCGGGGCGAAACTTGGTACGTGTGTGTAGTGTGACCAGGCGGTGAACGTTGTCGTATTGGCGAGCCCGTGCGGCGCCCGCTTCGCGCATGCGCAGACGAGATATCGGAAACGGGTGGAGCTATCGACTTGAAATTTGCTATGTGAATGTATCTTGCCCCGGATACGAATTTTATCGGGTCGCCGAGTCCGTGCGACACCAGCTTCGCGCATGCGCAGACGAGATCTCGGAAACGGGTGGAGCTATCGACTTGAAATTTGCTATGTGAATGTATCTTGCCCCGGATACAAATTTTATCGGGTCGGCGAGCCCGTGCGACGCCAGCTTCGCGCATGCGCAGACGAGATCTCGGAAACGGGTGGAGCTATCGACTTGAAATTTGGTATGTGAATGTATCTTGCCCCGGATACGAATTTTATCGGGTCGCCGAGCCCGTGCGACGCCAGCTTCGCGCATGCGCAGACCAGATATCGGAAACGGGTAGAGCTATCGAATTGAAATTTGGTTTTTGAATAGCCCGGATGAATAGCCCGGACAACGTCGGGCTCATCGGCTAGTCTCATATATATTTTGAAGACCTCTGTTTGTTTGTTTGTTTGTCTGTCTGTCTGTCATTTATACAAATCTACGATTCTCGACCGATCGGGACGAAACTTGGTACGTGTGTGTTGTTTGACCAGGCGGTGAACGTTGTCGTATTGGCGAGCCCGTGCGGCGCCCGCTTCGCGCATGCGCAGACGAGATCTCGGAAACGGGTGGAGCTATCGACTTGAAATTTGCTATGTGAATGTATCTTGCCCCGGATACGAATTTTATCGGGTCGCCGAGCCCGTGCGACACCAGCTTCGCGCATGCGCAGACGAGATCTCGGAAACGGGTGGAGCTATCGACTTGAAATTTGGTATGTGAATGTATCTTGCCCCGGATACGAATTTTATCGGGTCGCCGAGCCCGTGCGACGCCAGCTTCGCGCATGCGCAGACCAGATATCGGAAACGGGTAGAGCTATCGACTTGAAATTTGGTTTTTGAATAGCCCGGATGAATAGCCCGGACAACGTCGGGCTCATCGGCTAGTCTCATATATATTTTGAAGACCTCTGTTTGTTTGTTTGTCTGTCTGTCTGTCTGTCATTTATACAAATCTACGATTCTCGACCGATCGGGGCGAAACTTGGTACGTGTGTGTAGTGTGACCAGGCGGTGAACGTTGTCGTATTGGCGAGCCCGTGCGGCGCCCGCTTCGCGCATGCGCAGACGAGATATCGGAAACGGGTGGAGCTATCGACTTGAAATTTGCTATGTGAATGTATCTTGCCCCGGATACGAATTTTATCGGGTCGCCGAGCCCGTGCGACACCAGCTTCGCGCATGCGCAGACGAGATCTCGGAAACGGGTGGAGCTATCGACTTGAAATTTGCTATGTGAATGTATCTTGCCCCGGATACAAATTTTATCGGGTCGGCGAGCCCGTGCGACGCCAGCTTCGCGCATGCGCAGACGAGATCTCGGAAACGGGTGGAGCTATCGACTTGAAATTTGGTATGTGAATGTATCTTGCCCCGGATACGAATTTTATCGGGTCGCCGAGCCCGTGCGACGCCAGCTTCGCGCATGCGCAGACCAGATATCGGAAACGGGTAGAGCTATCGACTTGAAATTTGGTTTTTGAATAGCCCGGATGAATAGCCCGGACAACGTCGGGCTCATCGGCTAGTCTCATATATATTTTGAAGACCTCTGTTTGTTTGTTTGTTTGTCTGTCTGTCTGTCATTTATACAAATCTACGATTCTCGACCGATCGGGACGAAACTTGGTACGTGTGTGTTGTTTGACCAGGCGGTGAACGTTGTCGTATTGGCGAGCCCGTGCGGCGCCCGCTTCGCGCATGCGCAGACGAGATCTCGGAAACGGGTGGAGCTATCGACTTGAAATTTGCTATGTGAATGTATCTTGCCCCGGATACGAATTTTATCGGGTCGCCGAGCCCGTGCGACACCAGCTTCGCGCATGCGCAGACGAGATCTCGGAAACGGGTGGAGCTATCGACTTGAAATTTGCTATGTGAATGTATCTTGCCCCGGATACGAATTTTATCGGGTCGGCGAGCCCGTGCGACGCCAGCTTCGCGCATGCGCAGACGAGATCTCGGAAACGGGTGGAGCTATCGACTTGAAATTTGGTATGTGAATGTATCTTGCCCCGGATACGAATTTTATCGGGTCGCCGAGCCCGTGCGACGCCAGCTTCGCGCATGCGCAGACCAGATATCGGAAACGGGTAGAGCTATCGACTTGAAATTTGGTTTTTGAATAGCCCGGATGAATAGCCCGGACAACGTCGGGCTCATCGGCTAGTCTCATATATATTTTGAAGACCTCTGTTTGTTTGTTTGTCTGTCTGTCTGTCTGTCATTTATACAAATCTACGATTCTCGACCGATCGGGGCGAAACTTGGTACGTGTGTGTAGTGTGACCAGGCGGTGAACGTTGTCGTATTGGCGAGCCCGTGCGGCGCCCGCTTCGCGCATGCGCAGACGAGATATCGGAAACGGGTGGAGCTATCGACTTGAAATTTGCTATGTGAATGTATCTTGCCCCGGATACGAATTTTATCGGGTCGCCGAGCCCGTGCGACACCAGCTTCGCGCATGCGCAGACGAGATCTCGGAAACGGGTGGAGCTATCGACTTGAAATTTGCTATGTGAATGTATCTTGCCCCGGATACAAATTTTATCGGGTCGGCGAGCCCGTGCGACGCCAGCTTCGCGCATGCGCAGACGAGATCTCGGAAACGGGTGGAGCTATCGACTTGAAATTTGGTATGTGAATGTATCTTGCCCCGGATACGAATTTTATCGGGTCGCCGAGCCCGTGCGACGCCAGCTTCGCGCATGCGCAGACCAGATATCGGAAACGGGTAGAGCTATCGACTTGAAATTTGGTTTTTGAATAGCCCGGATGAATAGCCCGGACAACGTCGGGCTCATCGGCTAGTCTCATATATATTTTGAAGACCTCTGTTTGTTTGTTTGTTTGTCTGTCTGTCTGTCATTTATACAAATCTACGATTCTCGACCGATCGGGACGAAACTTGGTACGTGTGTGTTGTTTGACCAGGCGGTGAACGTTGTCGTATTGGCGAGCCCGTGCGGCGCCCGCTTCGCGCATGCGCAGACGAGATCTCGGAAACGGGTGGAGCTATCGACTTGAAATTTGCTATGTGAATGTATCTTGCCCCGGATACGAATTTTATCGGGTCGCCGAGCCCGTGCGACACCAGCTTCGCGCATGCGCAGACGAGATCTCGGAAACGGGTGGAGCTATCGACTTGAAATTTGGTATGTGAATGTATCTTGCCCCGGATACGAATTTTATCGGGTCGCCGAGCCCGTGCGACGCCAGCTTCGCGCATGCGCAGACCAGATATCGGAAACGGGTAGAGCTATCGACTTGAAATTTGGTTTTTGAATAGCCCGGATGAA
This sequence comes from Siphonodentalium dalli, assembly GCA_032622095.1. NCBI lineage: Eukaryota > Metazoa > Mollusca > Scaphopoda > Gadilida > Siphonodentaliidae > Siphonodentalium > Siphonodentalium dalli. Next base: position 61,873,755 of record CP136065.1, on the reverse strand, counting down.
TAGCCCGGACAACGTCGGGCTCATCGGCTAGTCTCATATATATTTTGAAGACCTCTGTTTGTTTGTTTGTCTGTCTGTCTGTCTGTCATTTATACAAATCTACGATTCTCGACCGATCGGGGCGAAACTTGGTACGTGTGTGTAGTGTGACCAGGCGGTGAACGTTGTCGTATTGGCGAGCCCGTGCGGCGCCCGCTTCGCGCATGCGCAGACGAGATATCGGAAACGGGTGGAGCTATCGACTTGAAATTTGCTATGTGAATGTATCTTGCCCCGGATACGAATTTTATCGGGTCGCCGAGCCCGTGCGACACCAGCTTCGCGCATGCGCAGACGAGATCTCGGAAACGGGTGGAGCTATCGACTTGAAATTTGCTATGTGAATGTATCTTGCCCCGGATACAAATTTTATCGGGTCGGCGAGCCCGTGCGACGCCAGCTTCGCGCATGCGCAGACGAGATCTCGGAAACGGGTGGAGCTATCGACTTGAAATTTGGTATGTGAATGTATCTTGCCCCGGATACGAATTTTATCGGGTCGCCGAGCCCGTGCGACGCCAGCTTCGCGCATGCGCAGACCAGATATCGGAAACGGGTAGAGCTATCGACTTGAAATTTGGTTTTTGAATAGCCCGGATGAATAGCCCGGACAACGTCGGGCTCATCGGCTAGTCTCATATATATTTTGAAGACCTCTGTTTGTTTGTTTGTTTGTCTGTCTGTCTGTCATTTATACAAATCTACGATTCTCGACCGATCGGGACGAAACTTGGTACGTGTGTGTTGTTTGACCAGGCGGTGAACGTTGTCGTATTGGCGAGCCCGTGCGGCGCCCGCTTCGCGCATGCGCAGACGAGATCTCGGAAACGGGTGGAGCTATCGACTTGAAATTTGCTATGTGAATGTATCTTGCCCCGGATACGAATTTTATCGGTTCGCCGAGCCCGTGCGACACCAGCTTCGCGCATGCGCAGACGAGATCTCGGAAACGGGTGGAGCTATCGACTTGAAATTTGCTATGTGAATGTATCTTGCCCCGGATACGAATTTTATCGGGTCGGCGAGCCCGTGCGACGCCAGCTTCGCGCATGCGCAGACGAGATCTCGGAAACGGGTGGAGCTATCGACTTGAAATTTGGTATGTGAATGTATCTTGCCCCGGATACGAATTTTATCGGGTCGCCGAGCCCGTGCGACGCCAGCTTCGCGCATGCGCAGACCAGATATCGGAAACGGGTAGAGCTATCGACTTGAAATTTGGTTTTTGAATAGCCCGGATGAATAGCCCGGACAACGTCGGGCTCATCGGCTAGTCTCATATATATTTTGAAGACCTCTGTTTGTTTGTTTGTCTGTCTGTCTGTCTGTCATTTATACAAATCTACGATTCTCGACCGATCGGGGCGAAACTTGGTACGTGTGTGTAGTGTGACCAGGCGGTGAACGTTGTCGTATTGGCGAGCCCGTGCGGCGCCCGCTTCGCGCATGCGCAGACGAGATATCGGAAACGGGTGGAGCTATCGACTTGAAATTTGCTATGTGAATGTATCTTGCCCCGGATACGAATTTTATCGGGTCGCCGAGCCCGTGCGACACCAGCTTCGCGCATGCGCAGACGAGATCTCGGAAACGGGTGGAGCTATCGACTTGAAATTTGCTATGTGAATGTATCTTGCCCCGGATACAAATTTTATCGGGTCGGCGAGCCCGTGCGACGCCAGCTTCGCGCATGCGCAGACGAGATCTCGGAAACGGGTGGAGCTATCGACTTGAAATTTGGTATGTGAATGTATCTTGCCCCGGATACGAATTTTATCGGGTCGCCGAGCCCGTGCGACGCCAGCTTCGCGCATGCGCAGACCAGATATCGGAAACGGGTAGAGCTATCGACTTGAAATTTGGTTTTTGAATAGCCCGGATGAATAGCCCGGACAACGTCGGGCTCATCGGCTAGTCTCATATATATTTTGAAGACCTCTGTTTGTTTGTTTGTTTGTCTGTCTGTCTGTCATTTATACAAATCTACGATTCTCGACCGATCGGGACGAAACTTGGTACGTGTGTGTTGTTTGACCAGGCGGTGAACGTTGTCGTATTGGCGAGCCCGTGCGGCGCCCGCTTCGCGCATGCGCAGACGAGATCTCGGAAACGGGTGGAGCTATCGACTTGAAATTTGCTATGTGAATGTATCTTGCCCCGGATACGAATTTTATCGGGTCGCCGAGCCCGTGCGACACCAGCTTCGCGCATGCGCAGACGAGATCTCGGAAACGGGTGGAGCTATCGACTTGAAATTTGGTATGTGAATGTATCTTGCCCCGGATACGAATTTTATCGGGTCGCCGAGCCCGTGCGACGCCAGCTTCGCGCATGCGCAGACCAGATATCGGAAACGGGTAGAGCTATCGACTTGAAATTTGGTTTTTGAATAGCCCGGATGAATAGCCCGGACAACGTCGGGCTCATCGGCTAGTCTCATATATATTTTGAAGACCTCTGTTTGTTTGTTTGTCTGTCTGTCTGTCTGTCATTTATACAAATCTACGATTCTCGACCGATCGGGGCGAAACTTGGTACGTGTGTGTAGTGTGACCAGGCGGTGAACGTTGTCGTATTGGCGAGCCCGTGCGGCGCCCGCTTCGCGCATGCGCAGACGAGATCTCGGAAACGGGTGGAGCTATCGACTTGAAATTTGCTATGTGAATGTATCTTGCCCCGGATACGAATTTTATCGGGTCGCCGAGCCCGTGCGACACCAGCTTCGCGCATGCGCAGACGAGATCTCGGAAACGGGTGGAGCTATCGACTTGAAATTTGCTATGTGAATGTATCTTGCCCCGGATACAAATTTTATCGGGTCGGCGAGCCCGTGCGACGCCAGCTTCGCGCATGCGCAGACGAGATCTCGGAAACGGGTGGAGCTATCGACTTGAAATTTGGTATGTGAATGTATCTTGCCCCGGATACGAATTTTATCGGGTCGCCGAGCCCGTGCGACGCCAGCTTCGCGCATGCGCAGACCAGATATCGGAAACGGGTAGAGCTATCGACTTGAAATTTGGTTTTTGAATAGCCCGGATGAATAGCCCGGACAACGTCGGGCTCATCGGCTAGTCTCATATATATTTTGAAGACCTCTGTTTGTTTGTTTGTTTGTCTGTCTGTCTGTCATTTATACAAATCTACGATTCTCGACCGATCGGGACGAAACTTGGTACGTGTGTGTTGTTTGACCAGGCGGTGAACGTTGTCGTATTGGCGAGCCCGTGCGGCGCCCGCTTCGCGCATGCGCAGACGAGATCTCGGAAACGGGTGGAGCTATCGACTTGAAATTTGCTATGTGAATGTATCTTGCCCCGGATACGAATTTTATCGGGTCGCCGAGCCCGTGCGACACCAGCTTCGCGCATGCGCAGACGAGATCTCGGAAACGGGTGGAGCTATCGACTTGAAATTTGGTATGTGAATGTATCTTGCCCCGGATACGAATTTTATCGGGTCGCCGAGCCCGTGCGACGCCAGCTTCGCGCATGCGCAGACCAGATATCGGAAACGGGTAGAGCTATCGACTTGAAATTTGGTTTTTGAATAGCCCGGATGAATAGCCCGGACAACGTCGGGCTCATCGGCTAGTCTCATATATATTTTGAAGACCTCTGTTTGTTTGTTTGTCTGTCTGTCTGTCTGTCATTTATACAAATCTACGATTCTCGACCGATCGGGGCGAAACTTGGTACGTGTGTGTAGTGTGACCAGGCGGTGAACGTTGTCGTATTGGCGAGCCCGTGCGGCGCCCGCTTCGCGCATGCGCAGACGAGATATCGGAAACGGGTGGAGCTATCGACTTGAAATTTGCTATGTGAATGTATCTTGCCCCGGATACGAATTTTATCGGGTCGCCGAGCCCGTGCGACACCAGCTTCGCGCATGCGCAGACGAGATCTCGGAAACGGGTGGAGCTATCGACTTGAAATTTGCTATGTGAATGTATCTTGCCCCGGATACAAATTTTATCGGGTCGGCGAGCCCGTGCGACGCCAGCTTCGCGCATGCGCAGACGAGATCTCGGAAACGGGTGGAGCTATCGACTTGAAATTTGGTATGTGAATGTATCTTGCCCCGGATACGAATTTTATCGGGTCGCCGAGCCCGTGCGACGCCAGCTTCGCGCATGCGCAGACCAGATATCGGAAACGGGTAGAGCTATCGACTTGAAATTTGGTTTTTGAATAGCCCGGATGAATAGCCCGGACAACGTCGGGCTCATCGGCTAGTCTCATATATATTTTGAAGACCTCTGTTTGTTTGTTTGTTTGTCTGTCTGTCTGTCATTTATACAAATCTACGATTCTCGACCGATCGGGACGAAACTTGGTACGTGTGTGTTGTTTGACCAGGCGGTGAACGTTGTCGTATTGGCGAGCCCGTGCGGCGCCCGCTTCGCGCATGCGCAGACGAGATATCGGAAACGGGTGGAGCTATCGACTTGAAATTTGCTATGTGAATGTATCTTGCCCCGGATACGAATTTTATCGGGTCGCCGAGCCCGTGCGACACCAGCTTCGCGCATGCGCAGACGAGATCTCGGAAACGGGTGGAGCTATCGACTTGAAATTTGCTATGTGAATGTATCTTGCCCCGGATACGAATTTTATCGGGTCGGCGAGCCCGTGCGACGCCAGCTTCGCGCATGCGCAGACGAGATCTCGGAAACGGGTGGAGCTATCGACTTGAAATTTGGTATGTGAATGTATCTTGCCCCGGATACGAATTTTATCGGGTCGCCGAGCCCGTGCGACGCCAGCTTCGCGCATGCGCAGACCAGATATCGGAAACGGGTAGAGCTATCGACTTGAAATTTGGTTTTTGAATAGCCCGGATGAATAGCCCGGACAACGTCGGGCTCATCGGCTAGTCTCATATATATTTTGAAGACCTCTGTTTGTTTGTTTGTCTGTCTGTCTGTCTGTCATTTATACAAATCTACGATTCTCGACCGATCGGGGCGAAACTTGGTACGTGTGTGTAGTGTGACCAGGCGGTGAACGTTGTCGTATTGGCGAGCCCGTGCGGCGCCCGCTTCGCGCATGCGCAGACGAGATATCGGAAACGGGTGGAGCTATCGACTTGAAATTTGCTATGTGAATGTATCTTGCCCCGGATACGAATTTTATCGGGTCGCCGAGCCCGTGCGACACCAGCTTCGCGCATGCGCAGACGAGATCTCGGAAACGGGTGGAGCTATCGACTTGAAATTTGCTATGTGAATGTATCTTGCCCCGGATACGAATTTTATCGGGTCGGCGAGCCCGTGCGACGCCAGCTTCGCGCATGCGCAGACGAGATCTCGGAAACGGGTGGAGCTATCGACTTGAAATTTGGTATGTGAATGTATCTTGCCCCGGATACGAATTTTATCGGGTCGCCGAGCCCGTGCGACGCCAGCTTCGCGCATGCGCAGACCAGATATCGGAAACGGGTAGAGCTATCGACTTGAAATTTGGTTTTTGAATAGCCCGGATGAATAGCCCGGACAACGTCGGGCTCATCGGCTAGTCTCATATATATTTTGAAGACCTCTGTTTGTTTGTTTGTCTGTCTGTCTGTCTGTCATTTATACAAATCTACGATTCTCGACCGATCGGGGCGAAACTTGGTACGTGTGTGTAGTGTGACCAGGCGGTGAACGTTGTCGTATTGGCGAGCCCGTGCGGCGCCCGCTTCGCGCATGCGCAGACGAGATATCGGAAACGGGTGGAGCTATCGACTTGAAATTTGCTATGTGAATGTATCTTGCCCCGGATACGAATTTTATCGGGTCGCCGAGCCCGTGCGACACCAGCTTCGCGCATGCGCAGACGAGATCTCGGAAACGGGTGGAGCTATCGACTTGAAATTTGCTATGTGAATGTATCTTGCCCCGGATACAAATTTTATCGGGTCGGCGAGCCCGTGCGACGCCAGCTTCGCGCATGCGCAGACGAGATCTCGGAAACGGGTGGAGCTATCGACTTGAAATTTGGTATGTGAATGTATCTTGCCCCGGATACGAATTTTATCGGGTCGCCGAGCCCGTGCGACGCCAGCTTCGCGCATGCGCAGACCAGATATCGGAAACGGGTAGAGCTATCGACTTGAAATTTGGTTTTTGAATAGCCCGGATGAATAGCCCGGACAACGTCGGGCTCATCGGCTAGTCTCATATATATTTTGAAGACCTCTGTTTGTTTGTTTGTTTGTCTGTCTGTCTGTCATTTATACAAATCTACGATTCTCGACCGATCGGGACGAAACTTGGTACGTGTGTGTTGTTTGACCAGGCGGTGAACGTTGTCGTATTGGCGAGCCCGTGCGGCGCCCGCTTCGCGCATGCGCAGACGAGATCTCGGAAACGGGTGGAGCTATCGACTTGAAATTTGCTATGTGAATGTATCTTGCCCCGGATACGAATTTTATCGGGTCGCCGAGCCCGTGCGACACCAGCTTCGCGCATGCGCAGACGAGATCTCGGAAACGGGTGGAGCTATCGACTTGAAATTTGGTATGTGAATGTATCTTGCCCCGGATACGAATTTTATCGGGTCGCCGAGCCCGTGCGACGCCAGCTTCGCGCATGCGCAGACCAGATATCGGAAACGGGTAGAGCTATCGACTTGAAATTTGGTTTTTGAATAGCCCGGATGAATAGCCCGGACAACGTCGGGCTCATCGGCTAGTCTCATATATATTTTGAAGACCTCTGTTTGTTTGTTTGTCTGTCTGTCTGTCTGTCATTTATACAAATCTACGATTCTCGACCGATCGGGGCGAAACTTGGTACGTGTGTGTAGTGTGACCAGGCGGTGAACGTTGTCGTATTGGCGAGCCCGTGCGGCGCCCGCTTCGCGCATGCGCAGACGAGATATCGGAAACGGGTGGAGCTATCGACTTGAAATTTGCTATGTGAATGTATCTTGCCCCGGATACGAATTTTATCGGGTCGCCGAGCCCGTGCGACACCAGATTCGCGCATGCGCAGACGAGATCTCGGAAACGGGTGGAGCTATCGACTTGAAATTTGCTATGTGAATGTATCTTGCCCCGGATACAAATTTTATCGGGTCGGCGAGCCCGTGCGACGCCAGCTTCGCGCATGCGCAGACGAGATCTCGGAAACGGGTGGAGCTATCGACTTGAAATTTGGTATGTGAATGTATCTTGCCCCGGATACGAATTTTATCGGGTCGCCGAGCCCGTGCGACGCCAGCTTCGCGCATGCGCAGACCAGATATCGGAAACGGGTAGAGCTATCGACTTGAAATTTGGTTTTTGAATAGCCCGGATGAATAGCCCGGACAACGTCGGGCTCATCGGCTAGTCTCATATATATTTTGAAGACCTCTGTTTGTTTGTTTGTCTGTCTGTCTGTCATTTATACAAATCTACGATTCTCGACCGATCGGGACGAAACTTGGTACGTGTGTGTTGTTTGACCAGGCGGTGAACGTTGTCGTATTGGCGAGCCCGTGCGGCGCCCGCTTCGCGCATGCGCAGACGAGATCTCGGAAACGGGTGGAGCTATCGACTTGAAATTTGCTATGTGAATGTATCTTGCCCCGGATACGAATTTTATCGGGTCGCCGAGCCCGTGCGACACCAGCTTCGCGCATGCGCAGACGAGATCTCGGAAACGGGTGGAGCTATCGACTTGAAATTTGGTATGTGAATGTATCTTGCCCCGGATACGAATTTTATCGGGTCGCCGAGCCCGTGCGACGCCAGCTTCGCGCATGCGCAGACCAGATATCGGAAACGGGTAGAGCTATCGACTTGAAATTTGGTTTTTGAATAGCCCGGATGAATAGCCCGGACAACGTCGGGCTCATCGGCTAGTCTCATATATATTTTGAAGACCTCTGTTTGTTTGTTTGTCTGTCTGTCTGTCTGTCATTTATACAAATCTACGATTCTCGACCGATCGGGGCGAAACTTGGTACGTGTGTGTAGTGTGACCAGGCGGTGAACGTTGTCGTATTGGCGAGCCCGTGCGGCGCCCGCTTCGCGCATGCTCAGACGAGATATCGGAAACGGGTGGAGCTATCGACTTGAAATTTGCTATGTGAATGTATCTTGCCCCGGATACGAATTTTATCGGGTCGCCGAGCCCGTGCGACACCAGCTTCGCGCATGCGCAGACGAGATCTCGGAAACGGGTGGAGCTATCGACTTGAAATTTGCTATGTGAATGTATCTTGCCCCGGATACAAATTTTATCGGGTCGGCGAGCCCGTGCGACGCCAGCTTCGCGCATGCGCAGACGAGATCTCGGAAACGGGTGGAGCTATCGACTTGAAATTTGGTATGTGAATGTATCTTGCCCCGGATACGAATTTTATCGGGTCGCCGAGCCCGTGCGACGCCAGCTTCGCGCATGCGCAGACCAGATATCGGAAACGGGTAGAGCTATCGACTTGAAATTTGGTTTTTGAATAGCCCGGATGAATAGCCCGGACAACGTCGGGCTCATCGGCTAGTCTCATATATATTTTGAAGACCTCTGTTTGTTTGTTTGTTTGTCTGTCTGTCTGTCATTTATACAAATCTACGATTCTCGACCGATCGGGACGAAACTTGGTACGTGTGTGTTGTTTGACCAGGCGGTGAACGTTGTCGTATTGGCGAGCCCGTGCGGCGCCCGCTTCGCGCATGCGCAGACGAGATCTCGGAAACGGGTGGAGCTATCGACTTGAAATTTGCTATGTGAATGTATCTTGCCCCGGATACGAATTTTATCGGGTCGCCGAGCCCGTGCGACACCAGCTTCGCGCATGCGCAGACGAGATCTCGGAAACGGGTGGAGCTATCGACTTGAAATTTGGTATGTGAATGTATCTTGCCCCGGATACGAATTTTATCGGGTCGGCGAGCCCGTGCGACGCCAGCTTCGCGCATGCGCAGACGAGATCTCGGAAACGGGTGGAGCTATCGACTTGAAATTTGGTATGTGAATGTATCTTGCCCCGGATACGAATTTTATCGGGTCGCCGAGCCCGTGCGACGCCAGCTTCGCGCATGCGCAGACCAGATATCGGAAACGGGTAGAGCTATCGACTTGAAATTTGGTTTTTGAATAGCCCGGATGAATAGCCCGGACAACGTCGGGCTCATCGGCTAGTCTCATATATATTTTGAAGACCTCTGTTTGTTTGTTTGTCTGTCTGTCTGTCTGTCATTTATACAAATCTACGATTCTCGACCGATCGGGGCGAAACTTGGTACGTGTGTGTAGTGTGACCAGGCGGTGAACGTTGTCGTATTGGCGAGCCCGTGCGGCGCCCGCTTCGCGCATGCGCAGACGAGATATCGGAAACGGGTGGAGCTATCGACTTGAAATTTGCTATGTGAATGTATCTTGCCCCGGATACGAATTTTATCGGGTCGCCGAGCCCGTGCGACACCAGCTTCGCGCATGCGCAGACGAGATCTCGGAAACGGGTGGAGCTATCGACTTGAAATTTGCTATGTGAATGTATCTTGCCCCGGATACAAATTTTATCGGGTCGGCGAGCCCGTGCGACGCCAGCTTCGCGCATGCGCAGACGAGATCTCGGAAACGGGTGGAGCTATCGACTTGAAATTTGGTATGTGAATGTATCTTGCCCCGGATACGAATTTTATCGGGTCGCCGAGCCCGTGCGACGCCAGCTTCGCGCATGCGCAGACCAGATATCGGAAACGGGTAGAGCTATCGACTTGAAATTTGGTTTTTGAATAGCCCGGATGAATAGCCCGGACAACGTCGGGCTCATCGGCTAGTCTCATATATATTTTGAAGACCTCTGTTTGTTTGTTTGTTTGTCTGTCTGTCATTTATACAAATCTACGATTCTCGACCGATCGGGACGAAACTTGGTACGTGTGTGTTGTTTGACCAGGCGGTGAACGTTGTCGTATTGGCGAGCCCGTGCGGCGCCCGCTTCGCGCATGCGCAGACGAGATCTCGGAAACGGGTGGAGCTATCGACTTGAAATTTGCTATGTGAATGTATCTTGCCCCGGATACGAATTTTATCGGGTCGCCGAGCCCGTGCGACACCAGCTTCGCGCATGCGCAGACGAGATCTCGGAAACGGGTGGAGCTATCGACTTGAAATTTGGTATGTGAATGTATCTTGCCCCGGATACGAATTTTATCGGGTCGCCGAGCCCGTGCGACGCCAGCTTCGCGCATGCGCAGACCAGATATCGGAAACGGGTAGAGCTATCGACTTGAAATTTGGTTTTTGAATAGCCCGGATGAATAGCCCGGACAACGTCGGGCTCATCGGCTAGTCTCATATATATTTTGAAGACCTCTGTTTGTTTGTTTGTCTGTCTGTCTGTCTGTCTGTCATTTATACAAATCTACGATTCTCGACCGATCGGGGCGAAACTTGGTACGTGTGTGTAGTGTGACCAGGCGGTGAACGTTGTCGTATTGGCGAGCCCGTGCGGCGCCCGCTTCGCGCATGCGCAGACGAGATATCGGAAACGGGTGGAGCTATCGACTTGAAATTTGCTATGTGAATGTATCTTGCCCCGGATACGAATTTTATCGGGTCGCCGAGCCCGTGCGACACCAGCTTCGCGCATGCGCAGACGAGATCTCGGAAACGGGTGGAGCTATCGACTTGAAATTTGCTATGTGAATGTATCTTGCCCCGGATACAAATTTTATCGGGTCGGCGAGCCCGTGCGACGCCAGCTTCGCGCATGCGCAGACGAGATCTCGGAAACGGGTGGAGCTATCGACTTGAAATTTGGTATGTGAATGTATCTTGCCCCGGATACGAATTTTATCGGGTCGCCGAGCCCGTGCGACGCCAGCTTCGCGCATGCGCAGACCAGATATCGGAAACGGGTAGAGCTATCGACTTGAAATTTGGTTTTTGAATAGCCCGGATGAATAGCCCGGACAACGTCGGGCTCATCGGCTAGTCTCATATATATTTTGAAGACCTCTGTTTGTTTGTTTGTTTGTCTGTCTGTCATTTATACAAATCTACGATTATCGACCGATCGGGACGAAACTTGGTACGTGTGTGTTGTTTGACCAGGCGGTGAACGTTGTCGTATTGGCGAGCCCGTGCGGCGCCCGCTTCGCGCATGCGCAGACGAGATCTCGGAAACGGGTGGAGCTATCGACTTGAAATTTGCTATGTGAATGTATCTTGCCCCGGATACGAATTTTATCGGGTCGCCGAGCCCGTGCGACACCAGCTTCGCGCATGCGCAGACGAGATCTCGGAAACGGGTGGAGCTATCGACTTGAAATTTGCTATGTGAATGTATCTTGCCCCGGATACGAATTTTATCGGGTCGCCGAGCCCGTGCGACGCCAGCTTCGCGCATGCGCAGACGAGATCTCGGAAACGGGTGGAGCTATCGACTTGAAATTTGGTATGTGAATGTATCTTGCCCCGGATACGAATTTTATCGGGTCGCCGAGCCCGTGCGACGCCAGCTTCGCGCATGCGCAGACCAGATATCGGAAACGGGTAGAGCTATCGACTTGAAATTTGGTTTTTGAATAGCCCGGATGAATAGCCCGGACAACGTCGGGCTCATCGGCTAGTCTCATATATATTTTGAAGACCTCTGTTTGTTTGTTTGTCTGTCTGTCTGTCTGTCATTTATACAAATCTACGATTCTCGACCGATCTGGGCGAAACTTGGTACGTGTGTGTAGTGTGACCAGGCGGTGAACGTTGTCGTATTGGCGAGCCCGTGCGGCGCCCGCTTCGCGCATGCGCAGACGAGATATCGGAAACGGGTGGAGCTATCGACTTGAAATTTGCTATGTGAATGTATCTTGCCCCGGATACGAATTTTATCGGGTCGCCGAGCCCGTGCGACACCAGCTTCGCGCATGCGCAGACGAGATCTCGGAAACGGGTGGAGCTATCGACTTGAAATTTGCTATGTGAATGTATCTTGCCCCGGATACAAATTTTATCGGGTCGGCGAGCCCGTGCGACGCCAGCTTCGCGCATGCGCAGACGAGATCTCGGAAACGGGTGGAGCTATCGACTTGAAATTTGGTATGTGAATGTATCTTGCCCCGGATACGAATTTTATCGGGTCGCCGAGCCCGTGCGACGCCAGCTTCGCGCATGCGCAGACCAGATATCGGAAACGGGTAGAGCTATCGACTTGAAATTTGGTTTTTGAATAGCCCGGATGAATAGCCCGGACAACGTCGGGCTCATCGGCTAGTCTCATATATATTTTGAAGACCTCTGTTTGTTTGTTTGTTTGTCTGTCTGTCTGTCATTTATACAAATCTACGATTCTCGACCGATCGGGACGAAACTTGGTACGTGTGTGTTGTTTGACCAGGCGGTGAACGTTGTCGTATTGGCGAGCCCGTGCGGCGCCCGCTTCGCGCATGCGCAGACGAGATCTCGGAAACGGGTGGAGCTATCGACTTGAAATTTGCTATGTGAATGTATCTTGCCCCGGATACGAATTTTATCGGGTCGCCGAGCCCGTGCGACACCAGCTTCGCGCATGCGCAGACGAGATCTCGGAAACGGGTGGAGCTATCGACTTGAAATTTGCTATGTGAATGTATCTTGCCCCGGATACGAATTTTATCGGGTCGGCGAGCCCGTGCGACGCCAGCTTCGCGCATGCGCAGACGAGATCTCGGAAACGGGTGGAGCTATCGACTTGAAATTTGGTATGTGAATGTATCTTGCCCCGGATACGAATTTTATCGGGTCGCCGAGCCCGTGCGACGCCAGCTTCGCGCATGCGCAGACCAGATATCGGAAACGGGTAGAGCTATCGACTTGAAATTTGGTTTTTGAATAGCCCGGATGAATAGCCCGGACAACGTCGGGCTCATCGGCTAGTCTCATATATATTTTGAAGACCTCTGTTTGTTTGTTTGTCTGTCTGTCTGTCTGTCATTTATACAAATCTACGATTCTCGACCGATCGGGGCGAAACTTGGTACGTGTGTGTAGTGTGACCAGGCGGTGAACGTTGTCGTATTGGCGAGCCCGTGCGGCGCCCGCTTCGCGCATGCGCAGACGAGATATCGGAAACGGGTGGAGCTATCGACTTGAAATTTGCTATGTGAATGTATCTTGCCCCGGATACGAATTTTATCGGGTCGCCGAGCCCGTGCGACACCAGCTTCGCGCATGCGCAGACGAGATCTCGGAAACGGGTGGAGCTATCGACTTGAAATTTGCTATGTGAATGTATCTTGCCCCGGATACAAATTTTATCGGGTCGGCGAGCCCGTGCGACGCCAGCTTCGCGCATGCGCAGACGAGATCTCGGAAACGGGTGGAGCTATCGACTTGAAATTTGGTATGTGAATGTATCTTGCCCCGGATACGAATTTTATCGGGTCGCCGAGCCCGTGCGACGCCAGCTTCGCGCATGCGCAGACCAGATATCGGAAACGGGTAGAGCTATCGACATGAAATTTGGTTTTTGAATAGCCCGGATGAATAGCCCGGACAACGTCGGGCTCATCGGCTAGTCTCATATATATTTTGAAGACCTCTGTTTGTTTGTTTGTTTGTCTGTCTGTCTGTCATTTATACAAATCTACGATTCTCGACCGATCGGGACGAAACTTGGTACGTGTGTGTTGTTTGACCAGGCGGTGAACGTTGTCGTATTGGCGAGCCCGTGCGGCGCCCGCTTCGCGCATGCGCAGACGAGATCTCGGAAACGGGTGGAGCTATCGACTTGAAATTTGCTATGTGAATGTATCTTGCCCCGGATACGAATTTTATCGGGTCGCCGAGCCCGTGCGACACCAGCTTCGCGCATGCGCAGACGAGATCTCGGAAACGGGTGGAGCTATCGACTTGAAATTTGGTATGTGAATGTATCTTGCCCCGGATACGAATTTTATCGGGTCGCCGAGCCCGTGCGACGCCAGCTTCGCGCATGCGCAGACCAGATATCGGAAACGGGTAGAGCTATCGACTTGAAATTTGGTTTTTGAATAGCCCGGATGAATAGCCCGGACAACGTCGGGCTCATCGGCTAGTCTCATATATATTTTGAAGACCTCTGTTTGTTTGTTTGTCTGTCTGTCTGTCTGTCATTTATACAAATCTACGATTCTCGACCGATCGGGGCGAAACTTGGTACGTGTGTGTAGTGTGACCAGGCGGTGAACGTTGTCGTATTGGCGAGCCCGTGCGGCGCCCGCTTCGCGCATGCTCAGACGAGATATCGGAAACGGGTGGAGCTATCGACTTGAAATTTGCTATGTGAATGTATCTTGCCCCGGATACGAATTTTATCGGGTCGCCGAGCCCGTGCGACACCAGCTTCGCGCATGCGCAGACGAGATCTCGGAAACGGGTGGAGCTATCGACTTGAAATTTGCTATGTGAATGTATCTTGCCCCGGATACAAATTTTATCGGGTCGGCGAGCCCGTGCGACGCCAGCTTCGCGCATGCGCAGACGAGATCTCGGAAACGGGTGGAGCTATCGACTTGAAATTTGGTATGTGAATGTATCTTGCCCCGGATACGAATTTTATCGGGTCGCCGAGCCCGTGCGACGCCAGCTTCGCGCATGCGCAGACCAGATATCGGAAACGGGTAGAGCTATCGACTTGAAATTTGGTTTTTGAATAGCCCGGATGAATAGCCCGGACAACGTCGGGCTCATCGGCTAGTCTCATATATATTTTGAAGACCTCTGTTTGTTTGTTTGTTTGTCTGTCTGTCTGTCATTTATACAAATCTACGATTCTCGACCGATCGGGACGAAACTTGGTACGTGTGTGTTGTTTGACCAGGCGGTGAACGTTGTCGTATTGGCGAGCCCGTGCGGCGCCCGCTTCGCGCATGCGCAGACGAGATCTCGGAAACGGGTGGAGCTATCGACTTGAAATTTGCTATGTGAATGTATCTTGCCCCGGATACGAATTTTATCGGGTCGCCGAGCCCGTGCGACACCAGCTTCGCGCATGCGCAGACGAGATCTCGGAAACGGGTGGAGCTATCGACTTGAAATTTGGTATGTGAATGTATCTTGCCCCGGATACGAATTTTATCGGGTCGGCGAGCCCGTGCGACGCCAGCTTCGCGCATGCGCAGACGAGATCTCGGAAACGGGTGGAGCTATCGACTTGAAATTTGGTATGTGAATGTATCTTGCCCCGGATACGAATTTTATCGGGTCGCCGAGCCCGTGCGACGCCAGCTTCGCGCATGCGCAGACCAGATATCGGAAACGGGTAGAGCTATCGACTTGAAATTTGGTTTTTGAATAGCCCGGATGAATAGCCCGGACAACGTCGGGCTCATCGGCTAGTCTCATATATATTTTGAAGACCTCTGTTTGTTTGTTTGTCTGTCTGTCTGTCTGTCATTTATACAAATCTACGATTCTCGACCGATCGGGGCGAAACTTGGTACGTGTGTGTAGTGTGACCAGGCGGTGAACGTTGTCGTATTGGCGAGCCCGTGCGGCGCCCGCTTCGCGCATGCGCAGACGAGATATCGGAAACGGGTGGAGCTATCGACTTGAAATTTGCTATGTGAATGTATCTTGCCCCGGATACGAATTTTATCGGGTCGCCGAGCCCGTGCGACACCAGCTTCGCGCATGCGCAGACGAGATCTCGGAAACGGGTGGAGCTATCGACTTGAAATTTGCTATGTGAATGTATCTTGCCCCGGATACAAATTTTATCGGGTCGGCGAGCCCGTGCGACGCCAGCTTCGCGCATGCGCAGACGAGATCTCGGAAACGGGTGGAGCTATCGACTTGAAATTTGGTATGTGAATGTATCTTGCCCCGGATACGAATTTTATCGGGTCGCCGAGCCCGTGCGACGCCAGCTTCGCGCATGCGCAGACCAGATATCGGAAACGGGTAGAGCTATCGACTTGAAATTTGGTTTTTGAATAGCCCGGATGAATAGCCCGGACAACGTCGGGCTCATCGGCTAGTCTCATATATATTTTGAAGACCTCTGTTTGTTTGTTTGTTTGTCTGTCTGTCATTTATACAAATCTACGATTCTCGACCGATCGGGACGAAACTTGGTACGTGTGTGTTGTTTGACCAGGCGGTGAACGTTGTCGTATTGGCGAGCCCGTGCGGCGCCCGCTTCGCGCATGCGCAGACGAGATCTCGGAAACGGGTGGAGCTATCGACTTGAAATTTGCTATGTGAATGTATCTTGCCCCGGATACGAATTTTATCGGGTCGCCGAGCCCGTGCGACACCAGCTTCGCGCATGCGCAGACGAGATCTCGGAAACGGGTGGAGCTATCGACTTGAAATTTGGTATGTGAATGTATCTTGCCCCGGATACGAATTTTATCGGGTCGCCGAGCCCGTGCGACGCCAGCTTCGCGCATGCGCAGACCAGATATCGGAAACGGGTAGAGCTATCGACTTGAAATTTGGTTTTTGAATAGCCCGGATGAATAGCCCGGACAACGTCGGGCTCATCGGCTAGTCTCATATATATTTTGAAGACCTCTGTTTGTTTGTTTGTCTGTCTGTCTGTCTGTCTGTCATTTATACAAATCTACGATTCTCGACCGATCGGGGCGAAACTTGGTACGTGTGTGTAGTGTGACCAGGCGGTGAACGTTGTCGTATTGGCGAGCCCGTGCGGCGCCCGCTTCGCGCATGCGCAGACGAGATATCGGAAACGGGTGGAGCTATCGACTTGAAATTTGCTATGTGAATGTATCTTGCCCCGGATACGAATTTTATCGGGTCGCCGAGCCCGTGCGACACCAGCTTCGCGCATGCGCAGACGAGATCTCGGAAACGGGTGGAGCTATCGACTTGAAATTTGCTATGTGAATGTATCTTGCCCCGGATACAAATTTTATCGGGTCGGCGAGCCCGTGCGACGCCAGCTTCGCGCATGCGCAGACGAGATCTCGGAAACGGGTGGAGCTATCGACTTGAAATTTGGTATGTGAATGTATCTTGCCCCGGATACGAATTTTATCGGGTCGCCGAGCCCGTGCGACGCCAGCTTCGCGCATGCGCAGACCAGATATCGGAAACGGGTAGAGCTATCGACTTGAAATTTGGTTTTTGAATAGCCCGGATGAATAGCCCGGACAACGTCGGGCTCATCGGCTAGTCTCATATATATTTTGAAGACCTCTGTTTGTTTGTTTGTTTGTCTGTCTGTCATTTATACAAATCTACGATTCTCGACCGATCGGGACGAAACTTGGTACGTGTGTGTTGTTTGACCAGGCGGTGAACGTTGTCGTATTGGCGAGCCCGTGCGGCGCCCGCTTCGCGCATGCGCAGACGAGATCTCGGAAACGGGTGGAGCTATCGACTTGAAATTTGCTATGTGAATGTATCTTGCCCCGGATACGAATTTTATCGGGTCGCCGAGCCCGTGCGACACCAGCTTCGCGCATGCGCAGACGAGATCTCGGAAACGGGTGGAGCTATCGACTTGAAATTTGCTATGTGAATGTATCTTGCCCCGGATACGAATTTTATCGGGTCGCCGAGCCCGTGCGACGCCAGCTTCGCGCATGCGCAGACGAGATCTCGGAAACGGGTGGAGCTATCGACTTGAAATTTGGTATGTGAATGTATCTTGCCCCGGATACGAATTTTATCGGGTCGCCGAGCCCGTGCGACGCCAGCTTCGCGCATGCGCAGACCAGATATCGGAAACGGGTAGAGCTATCGACTTGAAATTTGGTTTTTGAATAGCCCGGATGAATAGCCCGGACAACGTCGGGCTCATCGGCTAGTCTCATATATATTTTGAAGACCTCTGTTTGTTTGTTTGTCTGTCTGTCTGTCTGTCATTTATACAAATCTACGATTCTCGACCGATCGGGGCGAAACTTGGTACGTGTGTGTAGTGTGACCAGGCGGTGAACGTTGTCGTATTGGCGAGCCCGTGCGGCGCCCGCTTCGCGCATGCGCAGACGAGATATCGGAAACGGGTGGAGCTATCGACTTGAAATTTGCTATGTGAATGTATCTTGCCCCGGATACGAATTTTATCGGGTCGCCGAGCCCGTGCGACACCAGCTTCGCGCATGCGCAGACGAGATCTCGGAAACGGGTGGAGCTATCGACTTGAAATTTGCTATGTGAATGTATCTTGCCCCGGATACAAATTTTATCGGGTCGGCGAGCCCGTGCGACGCCAGCTTCGCGCATGCGCAGACGAGATCTCGGAAACGGGTGGAGCTATCGACTTGAAATTTGGTATGTGAATGTATCTTGCCCCGGATACGAATTTTATCGGGTCGCCGAGCCCGTGCGACGCCAGCTTCGCGCATGCGCAGACCAGATATCGGAAACGGGTAGAGCTATCGACTTGAAATTTGGTTTTTGAATAGCCCGGATGAATAGCCCGGACAACGTCGGGCTCATCGGCTAGTCTCATATATATTTTGAAGACCTCTGTTTGTTTGTTTGTTTGTCTGTCTGTCTGTCATTTATACAAATCTACGATTCTCGACCGATCGGGACGAAACTTGGTACGTGTGTGTTGTTTGACCAGGCGGTGAACGTTGTCGTATTGGCGAGCCCGTGCGGCGCCCGCTTCGCGCATGCGCAGACGAGATCTCGGAAACGGGTGGAGCTATCGACTTGAAATTTGCTATGTGAATGTATCTTGCCCCGGATACGAATTTTATCGGGTCGCCGAGCCCGTGCGACACCAGCTTCGCGCATGCGCAGACGAGATCTCGGAAACGGGTGGAGCTATCGACTTGAAATTTGCTATGTGAATGTATCTTGCCCCGGATACGAATTTTATCGGGTCGGCGAGCCCGTGCGACGCCAGCTTCGCGCATGCGCAGACGAGATCTCGGAAACGGGTGGAGCTATCGACTTGAAATTTGGTATGTGAATGTATCTTGCCCCGGATACGAATTTTATCGGGTCGCCGAGCCCGTGCGACGCCAGCTTCGCGCATGCGCAGACCAGATATCGGAAACGGGTAGAGCTATCGACTTGAAATTTGGTTTTTGAATAGCCCGGATGAATAGCCCGGACAACGTCGGGCTCATCGGCTAGTCTCATATATATTTTGAAGACCTCTGTTTGTTTGTTTGTCTGTCTGTCTGTCTGTCATTTATACAAATCTACGATTCTCGACCGATCGGGGCGAAACTTGGTACGTGTGTGTAGTGTGACCAGGCGGTGAACGTTGTCGTATTGGCGAGCCCGTGCGGCGCCCGCTTCGCGCATGCGCAGACGAGATATCGGAAACGGGTGGAGCTATCGACTTGAAATTTGCTATGTGAATGTATCTTGCCCCGGATACGAATTTTATCGGGTCGCCGAGCCCGTGCGACACCAGCTTCGCGCATGCGCAGACGAGATCTCGGAAACGGGTGGAGCTATCGACTTGAAATTTGCTATGTGAATGTATCTTGCCCCGGATACAAATTTTATCGGGTCGGCGAGCCCGTGCGACGCCAGCTTCGCGCATGCGCAGACGAGATCTCGGAAACGGGTGGAGCTATCGACTTGAAATTTGGTATGTGAATGTATCTTGCCCCGGATACGAATTTTATCGGGTCGCCGAGCCCGTGCGACGCCAGCTTCGCGCATGCGCAGACCAGATATCGGAAACGGGTAGAGCTATCGACTTGAAATTTGGTTTTTGAATAGCCCGGATGAATAGCCCGGACAACGTCGGGCTCATCGGCTAGTCTCATATATATTTTGAAGACCTCTGTTTGTTTGTTTGTTTGTCTGTCTGTCTGTCATTTATACAAATCTACGATTCTCGACCGATCGGGACGAAACTTGGTACGTGTGTGTTGTTTGACCAGGCGGTGAACGTTGTCGTATTGGCGAGCCCGTGCGGCGCCCGCTTCGCGCATGCGCAGACGAGATCTCGGAAACGGGTGGAGCTATCGACTTGAAATTTGCTATGTGAATGTATCTTGCCCCGGATACGAATTTTATCGGGTCGCCGAGCCCGTGCGACACCAGCTTCGCGCATGCGCAGACGAGATCTCGGAAACGGGTGGAGCTATCGACTTGAAATTTGGTATGTGAATGTATCTTGCCCCGGATACGAATTTTATCGGGTCGCCGAGCCCGTGCGACGCCAGCTTCGCGCATGCGCAGACCAGATATCGGAAACGGGTAGAGCTATCGACTTGAAATTTGGTTTTTGAATAGCCCGGATGAATAGCCCGGACAACGTCGGGCTCATCGGCTAGTCTCATATATATTTTGAAGACCTCTGTTTGTTTGTTTGTCTGTCTGTCTGTCTGTCATTTATACAAATCTACGATTCTCGACCGATCGGGGCGAAACTTGGTACGTGTGTGTAGTGTGACCAGGCGGTGAACGTTGTCGTATTGGCGAGCCCGTGCGGCGCCCGCTTCGCGCATGCGCAGACGAGATATCGGAAACGGGTGGAGCTATCGACTTGAAATTTGCTATGTGAATGTATCTTGCCCCGGATACGAATTTTATCGGGTCGCCGAGCCCGTGCGACACCAGCTTCGCGCATGCGCAGACGAGATCTCGGAAACGGGTGGAGCTATCGACTTGAAATTTGCTATGTGAATGTATCTTGCCCCGGATACAAATTTTATCGGGTCGGCGAGCCCGTGCGACGCCAGCTTCGCGCATGCGCAGACGAGATCTCGGAAACGGGTGGAGCTATCGACTTGAAATTTGGTATGTGAATGTATCTTGCCCCGGATACGAATTTTATCGGGTCGCCGAGCCCGTGCGACGCCAGCTTCGCGCATGCGCAGACCAGATATCGGAAACGGGTAGAGCTATCGACTTGAAATTTGGTTTTTGAATAGCCCGGATGAATAGCCCGGACAACGTCGGGCTCATCGGCTAGTCTCATATATATTTTGAAGACCTCTGTTTGTTT
Source organism: Siphonodentalium dalli (assembly GCA_032622095.1). Lineage (NCBI taxonomy): Eukaryota > Metazoa > Mollusca > Scaphopoda > Gadilida > Siphonodentaliidae > Siphonodentalium > Siphonodentalium dalli. The sequence continues at coordinate 61,852,885 of CP136065.1, read as the reverse complement.
GTTTGTTTGTCTGTCTGTCTGTCATTTATACAAATCTACGATTCTCGACCGATCGGGACGAAACTTGGTACGTGTGTGTTGTTTGACCAGGCGGTGAACGTTGTCGTATTGGCGAGCCCGTGCGGCGCCCGCTTCGCGCATGCGCAGACGAGATCTCGGAAACGGGTGGAGCTATCGACTTGAAATTTGCTATGTGAATGTATCTTGCCCCGGATACGAATTTTATCGGTTCGCCGAGCCCGTGCGACACCAGCTTCGCGCATGCGCAGACGAGATCTCGGAAACGGGTGGAGCTATCGACTTGAAATTTGCTATGTGAATGTATCTTGCCCCGGATACGAATTTTATCGGGTCGGCGAGCCCGTGCGACGCCAGCTTCGCGCATGCGCAGACGAGATCTCGGAAACGGGTGGAGCTATCGACTTGAAATTTGGTATGTGAATGTATCTTGCCCCGGATACGAATTTTATCGGGTCGCCGAGCCCGTGCGACGCCAGCTTCGCGCATGCGCAGACCAGATATCGGAAACGGGTAGAGCTATCGACTTGAAATTTGGTTTTTGAATAGCCCGGATGAATAGCCCGGACAACGTCGGGCTCATCGGCTAGTCTCATATATATTTTGAAGACCTCTGTTTGTTTGTTTGTCTGTCTGTCTGTCTGTCATTTATACAAATCTACGATTCTCGACCGATCGGGGCGAAACTTGGTACGTGTGTGTAGTGTGACCAGGCGGTGAACGTTGTCGTATTGGCGAGCCCGTGCGGCGCCCGCTTCGCGCATGCGCAGACGAGATATCGGAAACGGGTGGAGCTATCGACTTGAAATTTGCTATGTGAATGTATCTTGCCCCGGATACGAATTTTATCGGGTCGCCGAGCCCGTGCGACACCAGCTTCGCGCATGCGCAGACGAGATCTCGGAAACGGGTGGAGCTATCGACTTGAAATTTGCTATGTGAATGTATCTTGCCCCGGATACAAATTTTATCGGGTCGGCGAGCCCGTGCGACGCCAGCTTCGCGCATGCGCAGACGAGATCTCGGAAACGGGTGGAGCTATCGACTTGAAATTTGGTATGTGAATGTATCTTGCCCCGGATACGAATTTTATCGGGTCGCCGAGCCCGTGCGACGCCAGCTTCGCGCATGCGCAGACCAGATATCGGAAACGGGTAGAGCTATCGACTTGAAATTTGGTTTTTGAATAGCCCGGATGAATAGCCCGGACAACGTCGGGCTCATCGGCTAGTCTCATATATATTTTGAAGACCTCTGTTTGTTTGTTTGTTTGTCTGTCTGTCTGTCATTTATACAAATCTACGATTCTCGACCGATCGGGACGAAACTTGGTACGTGTGTGTTGTTTGACCAGGCGGTGAACGTTGTCGTATTGGCGAGCCCGTGCGGCGCCCGCTTCGCGCATGCGCAGACGAGATCTCGGAAACGGGTGGAGCTATCGACTTGAAATTTGCTATGTGAATGTATCTTGCCCCGGATACGAATTTAATCGGGTCGCCGAGCCCGTGCGACACCAGCTTCGCGCATGCGCAGACGAGATCTCGGAAACGGGTGGAGCTATCGACTTGAAATTTGGTATGTGAATGTATCTTGCCCCGGATACGAATTTTATCGGGTCGCCGAGCCCGTGCGACGCCAGCTTCGCGCATGCGCAGACCAGATATCGGAAACGGGTAGAGCTATCGACTTGAAATTTGGTTTTTGAATAGCCCGGATGAATAGCCCGGACAACGTCGGGCTCATCGGCTAGTCTCATATATATTTTGAAGACCTCTGTTTGTTTGTTTGTCTGTCTGTCTGTCTGTCATTTATACAAATCTACGATTCTCGACCGATCGGGGCGAAACTTGGTACGTGTGTGTAGTGTGACCAGGCGGTGAACGTTGTCGTATTGGCGAGCCCGTGCGGCGCCCGCTTCGCGCATGCGCAGACGAGATCTCGGAAACGGGTGGAGCTATCGACTTGAAATTTGCTATGTGAATGTATCTTGCCCCGGATACGAATTTTATCGGGTCGCCGAGCCCGTGCGACACCAGCTTCGCGCATGCGCAGACGAGATCTCGGAAACGGGTGGAGCTATCGACTTGAAATTTGCTATGTGAATGTATCTTGCCCCGGATACAAATTTTATCGGGTCGGCGAGCCCGTGCGACGCCAGCTTCGCGCATGCGCAGACGAGATCTCGGAAACGGGTGGAGCTATCGACTTGAAATTTGGTATGTGAATGTATCTTGCCCCGGATACGAATTTTATCGGGTCGCCGAGCCCGTGCGACGCCAGCTTCGCGCATGCGCAGACCAGATATCGGAAACGGGTAGAGCTATCGACTTGAAATTTGGTTTTTGAATAGCCCGGATGAATAGCCCGGACAACGTCGGGCTCATCGGCTAGTCTCATATATATTTTGAAGACCTCTGTTTGTTTGTTTGTTTGTCTGTCTGTCTGTCATTTATACAAATCTACGATTCTCGACCGATCGGGACGAAACTTGGTACGTGTGTGTTGTTTGACCCAGGCGGTGAACGTTGTCGTATTGGCGAGCCCGTGCGGCGCCCGCTTCGCGCATGCGCAGACGAGATCTCGGAAACGGGTGGAGCTATCGACTTGAAATTTGCTATGTGAATGTATCTTGCCCCGGATACGAATTTTATCGGGTCGCCGAGCCCGTGCGACACCAGCTTCGCGCATGCGCAGACGAGATCTCGGAAACGGGTGGAGCTATCGACTTGAAATTTGGTATGTGAATGTATCTTGCCCCGGATACGAATTTTATCGGGTCGCCGAGCCCGTGCGACGCCAGCTTCGCGCATGCGCAGACCAGATATCGGAAACGGGTAGAGCTATCGACTTGAAATTTGGTTTTTGAATAGCCCGGATGAATAGCCCGGGACAACGTCGGGCTCATCGGCTAGTCCTCATATATATTTTGAAGACCTCTGTTTGTTTGTTTGTCCTGTCTGTCTGTCTGTCCATTTATACAAATCTACGATTCTCGACCGATCGGGGCGAAACTTGGTACGTGTGTGTAGTGTGACCAGGCGGTGAACGTTGTCGTATTGGCGAGCCCGTGCGGCGCCCGCTTCGCGCATGCGCAGACCGAGATATCGGAAACGGGTGGAGCTATCGACTTGAAATTTGCTATGTGAATGTATCTTGCCCCGGATACGAATTTTATCGGGTCGCCGAGCCCGTGCGACACCCAGCTTCGCGCATGCGCAGACGAGATCTCGGAAACGGGTGGAGCTATCGACTTGAAATTTGCTATGTGAATGTATCTTGCCCCGGATACAAATTTTATCGGGTCGGCGAGCCCGTGCGACGCCAGCTTCGCGCATGCGCAGACGAGATCTCGGAAACGGGTGGAGCTATCGACTTGAAATTTGGTATGTGAATGTATCTTGCCCCGGATACGAATTTTATCGGGTCGCCGAGCCCGTGCGACGCCAGCTTCGCGCATGCGCAGACCAGATATCGGAAAACGGGTAGAGCTATCGACTTGAAATTTGGTTTTTGAATAGCCCCGGATGAATAGCCCGGACAACGTCGGGCTCATCGGCTAGTCCTCATATATATTTTTGAAGACCTCTGTTTGTTTGTTTGTTTGTCTGTCTGTCTGTCATTTATACAAATCTACGATTCTCGACCGATCGGGACGAAACTTGGTACGTGTGTGTTGTTTGACCAGGCGGTGAACGTTGTCGTATTGGCGAGCCCGTGCGGCGCCCGCTTCGCGCATGCGCAGACGAGATCTCGGAAACGGGTGGAGCTATCGACTTGAAAATTTGCTATGTGAATGTATCTTGCCCCGGATACGAATTTTATCGGGTCGCCGAGCCCCGTGCGACACCAGCTTCGCGCATGCGCAGACGAGATCTCGGAAACGGGTGGAGCTATCGACTTGAAATTTGCTATGTGAATGTATCTTGCCCCGGATACGAATTTTATCGGGGTCGGCGGAGCCCGTGCGACGCCAGCTTCGCGCATGCGCAGACGAGATCTCGGAAAACGGGTGGAGCCTATCGACTTGAAATTTGGTATGTGAAATGTATCTTGCCCCGGATACGAATTTTATCGGGTCGCCGAGCCCGTGCGACGCCAGCTTCGCGCATGCGCAGACCAGATATCGGAAACGGGTAGAGCTATCGACTTGAAATTTGGTTTTTGAATAGCCCGGATGAATAGCCCGGACAACGTCGGGCTCATCGGCTAGTCTCATATATATTTTGAAGACCTCTGTTTGTTTGTTTTGTCTGTCTGTCTGTCTGTCATTTATACAAATCTACGATTCTCGACCGATCGGGGGCGAAACTTGGTACGTGTGTGTAGTGTGACCAGGCGGTGAACGTTGTCGTATTGGCGAGCCCGTGGG